>JABUQX010090083.1:7500-40000 GCA_015478945.1 Trachelipus rathkii | reverse complement strand
ATATATATATTATATAAATATAGTATATTAATATATATTATATATATATATATAATATTATATATATAATATAATATATTATATATATTATAATTATAATATATATTTATATATATACTATAATATATAATAATAGTAACTAATTCTTTACGCCAGTAGTTAACACTAAAACATTCAAAAAAACGTTAACATCAGAATCACCTTTCAGACGTTTTTCATTACTGATGAAAAACAATGTTTTGTCTTCACTTGTTCACGCAATACGTAAGTAACGATAAGAATCTTAAATTCCAATTTTCAAATTAAATAATATGAATAAAAAAGTAAATAATCCGCCCTACCTACACTCACACAATGAATATATTATTTAAATTAAGAGCTAAACATTCTTATAAAAGTAAAAAAAAAAAATAATTAATTAATCATTATTTAAAAAAAAGAGGCAGCATCATTGGTACGTTTGGGCTTTGGCAAGGTAAATCAGAAAAAATCTTACGATCGCGGCCACAAAACTGTTCGTTTTGTTGTGCAGAGAGGTGAGAAGAGATATTTTAGGGTCTTATCTTAGAATAAAATATAATATATATAATATATATATATACTATATATATATATAATTATAAAATATATATATAATATATATATATATAATAATATATATATATATTATATAAATATATATATTAATATAATATATATATAATAGTATATTATATAATTCTCCGTAGGTTTTCACTGTTTGTATATATTTTCTTTTATTTTATCGTTTCGTATCTAAATTTTTGGCCCCCTACACCTCGGGGCCCTAAGCTATAGTTTTTTGTTATAGGTTAAATCCCGCTGACTCTATTGTATGTTTTGAGAATCTATTAAGAGGCTAACAACTGCTCTGGTCTCCGAGAAAACTGGCAAGCCACGTACTCCACCTGCAGCCTACTCTAGTTTTGAGATCAAACTATTTAGTGCTAAAACTTCTATTTCTGAAATTATCTGAAAATTTACGCAACAGTATATTTTTTTCAAAAAATATAAGAAAAAATCTGGAGTGATTGAATAAGCTGTTGAAAATTGCATTGATCTAATAGATTTTCAAGAAAGTGATTAGAAAGTGTTGAAAATGTCCTCTGTATGAAGGAAATTAGTTCTTCAAAGAAAATTAATAAGCAGTGACGACAAAGTTTATTGACTTTAGTAATAATGTTAAACATCAGACTCTGTACTACGAGCGTCGACTTAAGCTTGGGTTTATATCTCGAAATTCTGCTACATAGACAGCCACGAAGATTTTTCATTTTGTGGGAGATTTTCTGAACTCACAATACTTGCAGAACATCAATTTTAATTGAGTCGTAAAGGTATGAGCTTTCAGTGCAGTTTGGAGACTTGTCTATCAATAATAGGTAATTAGGATTGTTAGGCCCACTACATATAGCCTGATTATCGAGCTGAACCTAAATCATTTGTAAAATCTTCAAAGGTCATTTGCTATTGTGAAGAAATTAAAACTATGTGCTAGAAGCTCAAATAAAGGATGAAAGGCAATTACAATGGCAAGTATTTCGGAATATCAAATATTATACAACAAATGCCTCATTGCTTTAAATAAAAAAGGATAGACTTATTTATTATACCATAATAGAGATCTAGTATTGTACATCATATCTTAAGCATGTTAATGAAGAATTATATGGAGGCTCCTTTCAGAATACGAAATAGACAGAATTATTATTTTATATATCTTAAACCAGTGTAAGATACTATAGATGTTGTCCTGTGGTCTGGCGCTTCTATAGTTAAAATCAATATGCAATCTGTGTTAATGACTACATTAAAACTATCACAATGTGAATTTGATGTACCGGGTAGACCTTACTGCTAGAGAAATCTTAAGAATAGGAGAATTATACAATACTGGCAGATCAAGAAGTTAACAACGGAAACTGGTCTCGAAAAAAAACAAATGACGAACAGCAACTTAACCACAGTAAGAAAAGTTAACACGTAAATCATCTGTACCGAGTCTAAAATATGTCTCATTACACTATCGAATGTAATCCTATCTAATGGTGATCATATATTCTGTATTTATAAACTGCTTTAGACAATTTTTCAGCCAGTGTCCATAGCCCTACAATGAATTCTCTTATCCTACATTATACTAAACCGTTAATTAGCAACGATGATAATATGGGATAGATTAGGTGAGATGATTAGGAATTAGCACAATATAATCGCATGTCTCCTACGCACCTCATACTCACCTACATAATAAAGGAACAAAATTCTACTTAATTTCGTAAAATGGCATTTTACCAATTCAGACATGGTTAGTGACAATACTGGTATAAGGAGTTGAAGAACACGGGCGCATAAAAACCTGTTGAACAATCAGGTCTGTGGAAATCCACGAAAAGACTCATTAAGTCCATGCTGAGAACATGCCTAACTACTATATTATCAAAATGAACAGAAAAAAACATTTATACGATCTATATCTACACAACAATATGACAAAAAATTATATAAAAACAAAATTCTAACCGCCTCCTTATACCACCTTATCTATTCTCACGAACTACCTCAAGTACTATCATTCCATACAGCTCTGTTGTCCTGCAACTTATACCTCAGACTCCCAATATTTCCAATAAAAAAGCATACCACATTACCATATACTCATATCCAATAGCATCATATCCTTATATAAAAGATGTAAACGTTAAGTTTACTCTATCCCTAAATCGTATATCATAACAAAGATCTGCTTACCATAAGCATATAGTGATGCGTGCGTGTGGTGTCATAGAGAGAGAAGCGCGAGTGCGAGCACCGAGCAGATGTCATCCAATTCATATACATACCGTGACAAAGATGCTAGAGCATAAGCACTTAAGACGTAAACTTTTCTATCTGTCCAGAAGCTGTTATAAAAGCGCCCATCACACACTAAACTAGAGAAGTGACCGCGTGTGTGCAGCTAGTATTCTAAGAACTCAAGAGATGTCTCCACTCAGTAACTTTCCTAAGAGCTAACGAGTGATGTGAGCGCGTGTGTGAGTCTAAGAGCACATTATCTACGTATTGAAAATGATTCCTCTCAGTCTATCTTCTAAAACAACGGATCACAATATATAGTAGCTGTATGTGTCCAATTGTAGTTAAAAACATACTAAATAGCATAATGGGTGATGAATCATTTCTTCAGTTATCCATCATATACGTAATTTACTAGTGAGTATAGTTAACAATAATAAGCGAAACCATACCATGATGATTTTTCTTCGATTCAACCACTGAGCTTAAGAGATGAATGGAATTCAATTATGAAAACTTTAATAATTGATAGACTATATATATTAGATATTATAGGTATAATATAGTATATAGTGTTATAATATATAATATATATATATAATATATTAATATATAATTATATATATATATTATATATAGTATTAATATATATATAATATATATATATATAATAATATAGAATATATATATTAGAATATATATATATATATAATTACTTGAATTTCAATAAAAAAAAGTAAATGACAGTTTCCACTTTTTTTATTTTTATATCAATTTCTATAATAGAAGTTTAATAGTCTTTTATGAATTTTTAAGAATTTGAATAAATTAGATTTTAATATATATATAATATATATATATAATATATATATATATATAATATATTATATAGTATATATATTATATATATACGATATATAATAACTATATTGGGGGATGTAGATAAACACAGCGACACTCGTGAATTACTATTTGTCGAACACAGTGTCTGAGCGTCGCTCGAAGAATACATCTCGCTCTATCCTCAATACTATAAGGCTGACTCAGTGCAAGCAATGCAAATTACAAAATCCTAAAATAAAAGCTATTCATTTCTTAGTAACTGCAAGAAAAATTCAACGGAACCGATTGGAACAAATGAAAAATTCATAACCATATTTTAGATACTATGAAAAAATTATTATAAAGTGCAGCTTAATTTTTCTTATTTTTCAGAATATTTATATTAATATATATATATTATATATATATTAATATTATATATATAATAATAATATATACACTATTATGTACATATACGTGCCCAACCATAAGCAACGTCCTGCTCAGGTAGACTTATATCCTCGCCTGTCCAATATTTATCTAGTGCTCACTCTCGCTTCGCTACTAAGACCGACCATCACCAAAGTGTAGCACTCACCCTATATACGACTACCTATATAAATCTCGTGCACCGCACCCACGTCACACACTTGACCATCTCTCTGCGATAACACTCCCAGAATATGCAATCATCGAATTCTTTGCGTGTAGGGGAGCATTGTTAAATGTAAAGATTTCCCATTCAATGCAACTAGAACGAGATGACAGGCTCGAATATGCAATTCTGTCCACTAGTTATTAAAGAGGAATATTGAAGCTTAGTATGCCGTAGAAAGTTAAGCAAACGGTTCACATGTTGAATAAACTCTAGCTATTTCACCAAAATGAGCAATCGGGGTTCTATTGGTGTCTTAAATAGATAACTTTAAAAATTATTCGGAAGAAAAATTTAGTGGACTATTTTCAAGCACTGAACAAAATCATGATTCAATCAGTAATAATCACATCCAACATCCAGATTTTAAAACGTCAATTCGACAAGAATTAAGCCATTTAACCCTAAGAGTATGCCCGAGAATGTCCAATCTCATGAGACACTAGTCAAAACAAGCTGGGAAATCAAGTTTTTAGATTTCACAACCTTATTAGATGCTAATTTCTCGTCTTAAAAATTATTCAATCATTTACCATTAAAATCCATCAATGAGGAAGAATAAGTATGCATCACCCCACCAGTATATCTGACCATTCCAAAACGTTAAAAAATGTATTGATGGGTGATTATATAATATAATATAAATATATATTATATATATATATATATTATAATATATATATATATATATAATATATTAATATATATATATATTATTATAATATATATATATAGTATATTATATATATAATTATATATTAATAAATATTATATATATATATATATAATAAAGACACTGCCGAATACCCTTAAGAAAACAACACAAAGCTTTGCTATTCACAAAATAAGAAAAATAAACTAAAGTTTCCAACAAAATAAAACATAAAAAAATTCTTAACAAAATTAACGCAGGAACTAACGTATCACAGATTTTTTCCATTTGTAATAAATGCATTATGAACACACAACAACCCACACACCATATAATATTATAATATATATATATAATTATATAAGTAAATATATATATATATTATATAATACTATATATAATATATATATAATATATAATAAATATATATATATACCTAATATTATTTAAATATATATATATATATACTAATAATATATTATATATATATATATTATATAATATATATATAATATATATATATAATATATAATATTCATATATATATATATATCATTATATATATATATAATAACCGTATATATATAATATTAAGAGTAATATTATATATATTAATATATATTTATATTATATATTTATATTATATACTATATATATATATTATTAATATATATATTAATTATAATAATATATTAATATTAATATATGATATTATATATATACTATATATATATATATCATACAATATATTTATATTATAATTATATATAAAATAATATATATATATTATATATTATATATATATATATTATAATATATATATATTAATCAGGAGGGGGCGGCGCAAATTTTTAAACTTTAGCCAAACGCAAAGCGAAAGTGCGAAAACTTAGCCGCAAGTGCAAAAGCCAAATTTCAAAAAATTAGTCCCATGGCTGCAAAGCGCACATGTCCGCAAATAAAATTTTTTTTAAAGCACAAATTTAGGAGCGCAATAAAAAAAAAAAAACTAAGCAAGTATTTAAGTTAATATATATTAAATTATAATGAAGAGCAAAATATATAACAAAAAAATGAGAAAGATTATTAATCTATCAACTATCGTGATCTTCCTCTCGCTCTCATCTGCATCTAAATAGCGTTCATATTCCCTTTCGTTAAAGATAATTTTCAAAAGTTGCTGGAAAGCCATGCTGCCCTCTTGCCTTAGAATCTCAACTTGACTAAAACAACCTTTACACGCCGCTGAGCTGGTAATGTATATACTTAATACACAAAGCCATGCAGACTCTGATTCACACGAAACAGTTCCTATAAACTGTGAGGGAAACATTACGCAGACACTATTCAAATTTGTCCCACTCTCCTCCAGAGGTGCTGCAGGGATATAGGCCCCTTCACTTTCTGAAATATTAGAATTCTTCAAAAACTCAAATCTTTTTAAGTTTCATTTGAACATATTCGTAATGTGAATATATAGTAATGTATAACGATTGATATATATATATTATATATATATATTATATATATATTTATATATATATAATAATATAATATTACATATTATATATATATATATATATAATACTTTAAGCATCTCTTTTACATATAAATTAATATATATATATATATATATATATCATATATATATATAATATATAATATATTATATACATATATATAATATATAATATATATATATATATATATATATTTATATATTATAATATATAATATAATATATAGTATATAATATAATAATATCTATATATATTATATATATATATATATATATATATAATATAATATATATATATATATATTATATAATAATATTATATTATATAATATATATATATATTATTAATACAAGAATGGCTTGGGAAGGTTGTCCAAATTATAAAATAACCTCACCATAATTATGGGCGCTTTCAGACTCATTGTCCCATCACTTCAGCTTTCAACAAGGTAGATAGCGACGCGCTGCATTAGCGCGCAATGCGTGACTCGTGCCATAAGCAAATCAAAAATCATCAAAGATATGCAAACCTCGGTCAAAAGCATTTTCCTTCCCTGTTTTGCCTTGTGCTTTAAGCAAGTAGTTGACTAAGTTTTTGCATAGTTAAATTTTTCCCACCTCTCGTGCAACGGAAGAACGAGAATTAGCCATAAGACTTCCGCTTCCGTGCTTCTCTGTCCTGCAACTTATCAAGTACTAACGAAGCAAAGGGCCATTATTCGATGTACTCCGCACCATGACCTCCTCTATCACTTTAATTAAAATACGTGCAAAACAAGCTTTTGCCCACCACACACCTTATATGTGTACACCAACCATATACCTCTATATCTAATTTATTAGAACTACAAAGTCTATAGGCTCTAAGGAATTGCCAAGATGTTCCCAAAACTCCTTTCTAATTACTCCGCAGCAAGTTGTAGTTTCCCTGTTTTGGGCATTCCACAATCCCTGTGTAAGTGTCTTATTAAATGAATTCTTGGTACCAGAGGACCACGAGGAACATTTGAAACATCTAGTTGCAAAGTTTAATGTAGAAATGCAACGCGATTTAAGTTAGCTTAATGCGATCATGTTCCGTCAATCAGATTTTATAGCTGAAGGTTTGTCTGCAGAAACCTCTGTGTCACTAATTTGTTCCATCTCTTACGCGCAGCCACTATCTCTGCAATCTCCTGTTCTTCTCCTTTCCGTCACCCAGTTCTGCATGAGCATCACCCAAGCGCCAACAATAAAGAATATTCATTAGTATTCCGTCAGTAATTACTCTGTGAACACGTGTCTAATTTTTAGTGTTCCTTATTAATTTAGTTATAATTTTTTCAGCATACGTTATTATTTCTTACTGATTTTTACTGACCTTACAATGCCAAATATTTTATGAATATCCGTAATATTGTTGGCTAGGACTGTGGTGTCTGAGAACAGATAACTCTCTAACAGCAAGGACAACTTCTCTCTTCAAAGTATTCAAATTATTCCAGTGAACAGTCATCCCCAGAAAACTCCTGTTGTTGTTCCCAGTCAGCGTCTGCGGTTGTGGGCACATAACTGACCTTATATAATGTTGGTTAATCAGCCTCTCTTATGTGAGACACCAGATAACTCATCACTTTCTCTGGAGGGTAACGTGGAAATCAAGTTCAACAGAATTGACCAAAGAACTCAGACTCCACAATGTGAATAGCCAAATTCTCTTGTATCCGAAATCTAGAAGCAAAAATATTTGATGAGAAATATATTAATGACAAGATAAACTTGTATTTAAATTCGAAAAATCTTTTTTAATGGACTGATTTGCTAGCTTTCTTAATGTTAATTTGAAATACACCATTATAGCTTAACCTTGTACTAATAAAAAACACTGACCGTTATATAAAGCAACTCCAAGACTCTCTTCTGTTAAATATTCGACATAGACTGAATAATGATCGTTCTGACGCTTTTTTGCGGGTCTCACGTTTTTGAGCACCCGGCCCCGCTTTACCCATCCATCAATTAAATGAAACCCCTTGTTATAATTATAACATAAATAAACAGAAATAGTGAACAATCCTGTTGTAAATAAAAATATGTAATATAATTTTTGATTACAAATAAAAAATAATAAAATTCAAATAAAGTATCGTTGTAAGTTACTTACATCAAGATAGCGATTATCAAGCATTTGTCACACTACCAGTATAGCTATATGTTTTTTTTTTTTTTACATGAGAGCATTTAATCTTTCCTTGTACATCACTCTCCCACAATATACTCCTTCTGCTCTTGACAGACCCAAGTACTGAATAAGTGGCCATACTTCCAAGCGCTTGGCGTTTTATTTTTCATAGGAAGACAGAGCATCAACAGTCATAATTCAAGATTACACTTCGACGAACTTTAACCGTTCAATTCTTTTCCCTTTAACATTATTCATATCGTTTTATTCCAATTAACAGAAAACACTAAAAAGTTTAATGTTAATCACAAAGAACCATTAAACTTAGTAAATTAGCTATAATAATAATATAATATAATAAAATAATAATAATAATAATAATAATAATAAATAAAATAAATAATAATAATCAATAATAATAAAATAATATAATAATTAATAATATTAATAATAACAAATAATAATAATAAATAATAATAATAATTAATAATAATCAATATATAATATAAAATAATAATAATAATTAATAATAATAATAATAATAATAATAATAATTAACATTATAACAAATGAATAGATATAGAGATATGCTCAGTAAAGCATCAACCTATCTATAATATATAAGTCATGGAGCAATTAATTATACTATCACCAGACACTACGCATAATAAATAGCTAAATATATACTAAAATTATATCATAATTTCTCTCCTAGCGCATGTGATCATACAGTATACGCAGGTGAGTAAGAGAAGAAACTATGAGTCTCTTAGCCATTACAAAACATATAATCTACTAACCCTCACATAATAATCGCCGAGCGTCTACGTGCTTACTACTCACTATTCAGACTGAGTGCACTTATACTAACCATCTTTCAATACGCAGACACCTATGAGGAGAATTGTAGTCTAATCCTCATTATAAGCGACCCGTCCTATCTTCTCGTCATCTAACTAACTCAACCACCACAATGAGTCCTGATAGATCCGATCATATCTTCCCGAGTGACCCCATCCCAGCTATCTGACACACTATATAGACTATCTATACTCTTCGCACCTAGACCTGGCCAAACTACCAAATAAACAAAACATCAACTATGGATCTCTACCGGAGTACCGTATCTGTGGCCATCTCATCCTGACCATTCCTGCGCTTTAATCAACTTGGTGAGATCGGGTTCCTACTAGACGCTCCCTTAAGCATTGTCGTCGACATACTTCGCACTTATAATGTTCACTGAATGACCGGTACACCTATCGATCCTCCGAGATCTCGTATACCAAATAATGATTTAAACCATATTTCTCTCTGCACGCCAGTATATCTGCAGTACGCGCCACTCGCCTATCTACCAGTTTCCTCTTCTATAGACATTGTTGATGTCTTCTGATTATCTATTCCCTCTTATACCTTTATATATATCTATTTTCCGAAGCCACGCACCCTGGCTTGCACTTCTCCAGAGAATCGCTATGCTGAGACCGGTCTGAACTGAGACAAGAGAGCACGAGAGAGATAGCATACACATGAACTGAGTCCTAAAGTAAAAGCTGCTCAACCGTACTCGCACTCATCTATCGAGCGCTAACAATATCAGTTACTGTCGAGTGAGAATGTCAGAGATCATACGCCTGTGTGCCCTATGTATGCGCAGCCAAAGAATCACCACAGTGACTTTATTTTTGTTTGTATGTAAAGGATCAATCTTACAAAACGAAAATGTTGAGTATCCGGATTTGAATCAGCAGGCGAACCTGACCACACTCGACGATCCCATTCCAGTGTTCAATTACACTCCCAAACCTAGCATTGTCTGATGAAGAAGAACAGGATTTGTGGACACGTCGCCAGATAGTGGATGGAAGTATGAAGAAGTACTCTACTCGAGCGAACATTCTCCAGAAAAGATCAATATTTAGTACGGAGAGTTAATCTCTCCAAGAAAGATTCTGAGCTTTTAGCATCAGACTAAGTGAAAAGAACGCTCAAGCGATTGTAAAAATAACTTTTCGGACAAAGAAGGTAGACTTTCTTCCATATCTTCATGAAAGAAGAATATCTAGTAACTGTAGGAACATCCCTGGTACTCCTACTCCAAATGGGTTAACCTAAATATGGACCAGAAGATTGACGTGTAAATGATAGTTCCAACGAGAAGCTGAAGTGTAGTTTTATTGTACAGAATGGCAATAGTTATCATCGATTACAATAGTTCACTCAACAAAAACTGAAAGAGGAATATGAAATATAAGAATGATCTTGCAGAAGATATAATGAACACCAAAGGGTCTATATGCGTTGATTTGAAGATGGTCAAACATTTTAACTTGCCAGAAAAACGGTAAGTATACTAATCTAACCCCTTGTTTCATAATTGTTGTGGATAGTAGGCTAAAGAACGACCAAACTGGCGAAAATTGTAGGCTGAGACAATAATCCAAGACACTAGTGCATCAAAATCGATGAACGAACCACTGGTTGACAGGAAAAAAGTATTTTCCCACCACTCCACATCAAACTAGAACTGATGAACAATTTGTTTAGGCCCTAGATCATAAGCATGTTGAATGTTTCAACATATGGTGCAATTTTTTACCAGGGGAGTTATGGAAAAACCAAAGCTGGTAATCTTTACGCGGGGACCCTCAAATTCGGCCAAGATCATCAAGATGACATTCATAATCCATTGAGCTGATATTGAAGCAATCTTGCTGGAAAAGTTTCCTTGGTTGTTTCAGAACAATTTGAGCAACATTAAATCTGCCAACTAGATAGAAATCGTACAGAAAAAATCTTTACAGACTTCAAAAATTTGAATGCTAATATGAGCAAAAAAAGATCACTTTCTACATAGTCACTAAGATCGGTTCCGGATAATCTAGGATGTTATAGTGAGGAAAAAGGGGAGAGGTTCCATCAATATATCAAAGTGATGGAAGAAAGATACCAAGGGAGATGGGATACACACATGATGGCAAACTATTGTTGGAGCCTTCAACGTGATAGTCCACATTCTGCACACAGAAGAACCAATCATATAGACAGCATTTGAATGCATAATTGTGATTTCATATGTACTGAATAATGACAGTTTAGACCTCAATTAAGCATTTTATGTACTACTATAACATTTATAATATATCTTCATAGATTTTTTTTTTATGTGAATTACGATAAACTAACTGAAATTTAGTCATTAGGATATTTCTAGTGACCACCCTGATATCTCAAAAAACTAGGAAAACGGAGTCAATAATTCGGATCAGGGCAAAACAAGTTACTAATATAAAATGACCTTCAAGATGTTTTGCCCGCAAATCTATTATTGGCAGTGAAAAAAAATTTTTTATTATTATTAATGATATTTAGCCAAATATATTATTAGGATTATATTTTATATTAAATAAATAAATAAGGTATAAAATATGTATAATATATATATATATATATATATATATTATAATATAATATTATATAATAAATAATATAATATATATATATATATATATATATATATATATAATATATATATATATAATATATATATATATATAATAATATATATTAATAAATATATATATATATATATATATATATATATAATATATAAGCGCAAAATATTAGATAGAACGCCAAACGCAAATATGATTTAGATAGAGCTACACAAATTATGCAGCATTTTGCCTCTAAATAAAAAAGTTAGTTGAGCCGCAAAGCAAAAGGCATATATTTTTCAGAATTTCGAGCGCAAGCAAAAAAATCACTTTTTTACCTAAAGCGCAAAATATGCGCATTTGGCTTATGCTCTTTACAATTTACCTATAATAGCATCACACTCTAATATAATATATATAATTTAATAATATATATAAATATATATATATATAATAAGTATATATATAAGATAAATATAAATATATATAATATATATATATATATAATATATATATAATATAATAATATATATATATATAATATATATATATATATATATATATAAATATTATATATAATATATTTATATATATATATAAATGAAAGCTTCAATTCAGATTTAATGAACTTCAAGGAGATGGTTGATTATATTTAATTTTAAAAAATGAAAAAAGGTATTACATACCCGAGAGTCAGAAAGGTGAAATCCCCAGAAGATATAAAGACAAGAATCGATGAAGATTATACATCCAATGCACAAAATGTGAAATTTGTGAATTATATTATAATATATGAACTAATCCACGTAGCCCATAAAAGCTAAAATTGGACGGTATATCTTAATATGAGTTGAGCTGATACTCTTTCTCTATAGTATAGAAACATGTTCTCTACTCTTATTACTCAGTGCTTTATTAATTATTCATGTTTAAATACTCTAATTACCATACTAATATAAACTTTGTATAAACACTAAAATCTTAATAAACTACTTTGCTCAACACAATAATATATAATACTTTTAAAACAATATTAGACAAAAAAGAATACACGTTAAAGCCTTGTGTCATCGGTTAAACTACCTCTACGACATCGAGACTTTAGCGAAAAATCGAGGTATTTCGATATCACAATGAAATTTTTTCATAATAGGAGGTAACTCAAGGCATTTATCGGTCAGAATGAGTTATAAGTCAAAATTGGCTGGAATTTTGGAAATGTGAGTACAAATATACAAGTTGTCTGTAGCAAAAATATTTCATATACTCATTAAATTAATCTACTATTTCATGATACCTTCGTTTTACATATGTGACTTTTAGGTAATCTATCATCTGATACGTATTACTTCTCATTATTCTTAATCACTTTTAACTCTGCTCCTTTATTTCTTAAGTAATATATAACTATTTTCATAGTGCATAATGAAGGAAAAACATAGTATTTTTTATACTAATATATATTATAAACCTTATACTATTATATACCTATACTCAATTAATATCTGTAATGATACTATTTTATTATAACGAAACTTTTCCACCACATAAATGATTTTACTATTATGTATTATCAAATGCTATTTCTTACATTATTATATTAAAGGTACAGCAACAAAAATTATTGTGTGATAAAAAATTAAATATTTTAATGAATTAAGATATATGCATTTGAGTGTGAAATTTAGGAAGAATTTTAATGCAATTTTTTCATTATATTTTATATTTATATATTTATAGTTACAAGTGAGTGAGAGTGAAATATAAGTTCACTTATTAGATTTAATATTCATTTAAAAAAATATCATATTTATTATATTATTATTTTGATTATAAATGCGATCATCCTTACTTATAATTCATATTATATGATTTATCAAATATGTTGTGAGGATTAAATTTATCTATGTGTATCTAGATTTAACATAATTTATACCTTAGAATAACAATATAATAATCACCAAATTTGAAAAGTACAATGTTTATGGTATAATCATCCGTGCATGAACATTAGGGTTGAATATTATAAATTATAAATCAATTATATTAAATAAAATTCTAAAATATTTAACATATGTATATATAGTTATATTGGAAACGGTAATGCTCTATCAAATTCAATAACAGATAATATATTATATACATTTAATATATTTATATATTATTATACTATCATTATCATTATATTATATTATAATTTTAATTTATTTACTATACTATTAAAAAATATATTTTAATATTTATATATAATATCACTCATACACCATCCATCCTGAGGTGAGTCTTCATGAGATTTTAGTGTAGATATAGGTATACTCACGTTTAAGCTTTTATAATAATTACTAACGTATAATTTATAACCTAATTAATGTATAATTTAATAGTGTGTGAAAAATAATACTTTATTTTAATATACTTTACTATTTATTGTTATTCATATATTATTTTTCCTCAATATAATATTATTTTATTTTATTTTAATATATAATATTAATACCCTAGCCTAGTCCTGAGTATATAATATAATAAAATTATAATAATATTATTAATGTGTATTATGTATATATAATATTTGAGTAATGCATAGAATTACTTTAAATAAATATTATATATTAAATTAATATTATATTTATATATTAATATATAATTATATAAATATATATATTAATATATGATATATAATATAGATAATATATATATATTATATATATATATATTAACTATATATAAAATTTAATTAATCAGTCCAGACTCCAAAATTTGCTATTTCTCACACATTATAGTCGAGAATTATATATATTATATACAATATTAAATCTTGATATATTAAATGAATAGATAACTACTCGTTTCATTAGCATGAACAATGTAAATAAATTATTACTTAGATTATCTGACCAATTATTAGAACATTAAATATTATATAAATATCATTATATTAGTAATAAGTTATATATATCTTATTAATGATACAATTATTATGAACATCAGGTTCTCCCTGGGTATGTTCTCTGTAGTTATTTTCTGTGGGCCTATCTATTATATGTAATAGTATCCTATATAATTTATCCAGGACCCGTGTAGAATATAACCTCCTATTATTCAGGCAGTACCTCATGTGTGCATTCAATTAGAGTGAGATGTCCATTTCTGAATAAAGTATTAAATATATCTGATCTAATTATCCTAGTAATGATATAGATATTATATGTATGATATTGTCATGTGAGTATGTCTTACATAATTATATATAACATTCTGAGAGTATGATTCAACTACTTACTAACTATAATAACACGTTAGAAAAGTATGCGTGTTTCGACCACTGCGTCCAGGCTAGAAAATATTAATATATGCATCTCACGAGAGGGTAGGGTTAATATTAGTGTAGCTTATTCTCTTTGTGTAAGAGATCGAAATCTATGTATTATGTATATACGCCTGGAAATCCGTGGATATATATGTTCCGTAAATCCTAACTAGGAGAGTAGAGATTTATACATTACTTACTGAGAGTGTGCATTCATTATAGGTTATAACGTAGTATATAATATGTACATACTATAGAGTAGACTGTGAATATTGTACACTATTTTGCTACATGAGCGTTTTTAGCTATATTTTAAGAATAAATAGTATTATTTATTATGCAGTGATACTCAGTACATGATTTTATAGTTGTTTTTGACGTTACTGCTGTTAAGTATAAACTGTATAGACGTGAAAGTGCTGTGATTCTGATGTATTTGTGGTGCGTGCGTTTATGGATAGGAGGAAATGAATAGAACAGTAGAGTGAAAAGTACGAATCTGAGAGATAGCGATATAAATATATTGTATTATGTTATTAGCAGTAGCGTGAATCAGATAGAAATAGGATAGAGGAGATGGAGAATTCATGTATAGCGGTAGATTACGATTTATAGTGATTATTTCTCATATGAATAGATAGAGTGTGTAAAGACTAGTAAGAGTAAATTGTTAGCCTTGCTTATATTTCGTTGTCGTTTAGGGAGTTTTTAGGTTGAACTCTCCGTTGAAAAGAAAAAATTTTGTTGATTTCTTTTTACATAAAGTAAGCGCGATAAGAATTCCTTCAGATATGGTGAAGTCTAGAGAGCAGATTAACAAGTTATCGCTTAGAACTGTAGTATGAAAGCGGTATATTTAATAGATTCTACATGTTATCTGAAATCATGGTAGCTCTCGTAAGCTGCTGTAAATTATTATTTGATAATACTAGTATCTCTTTGCAACAGTGTTAGTATATATGGGACCAGTACTTTAACGTTACACCTACGCAGATATGCTATATTATTAATCAAGTGATACAAAACAGTTTAGTGACAGTAATTTTGATGAGCTTCTGAATATAGTTTAATGTAATAATTTAATCAGTTTAGTAGATATATTTTACCAAGAGTATAGGAATGTCAGTATAAATGTGTCTAAAATTTCCACACTAGTTTTATGGTTTATCTAGCTCTTTGATAGATTATGTTAATTTCTCGTCCTATCAGTAATATAAATTCTAGTAGGACTTATCCAATATAAGGTGTAGTTTTATCTGATTATGCCTGAACTGCTGTAAGTATGTAGTTTATATTATGTAATTCTATTTAATTATTAATTATTTTGTTATTTGTCCTTATTATAAATATTCAGATATATGGTGATACTTAAATGATATTTAGTAATGTGAGGTATAGTTATGTGATGAAAGGTATTAGGTATGTCCAATAGGTTTAATCCTAATCTATTGTTTTAATTAGTTAGTATTTTATGTGAGTTAATATAATTGTTAAATGGTACATTAGTATCGTACAGGTTTATTATAGTGAGTAGTATAGTACGATATATATTATAGTAGCCCTGTTTTTCGTAAGACCAAGTTTTTATTTTTAAAGCCTAGATAATGACTATTATAGGTTATAAGTTAATTTGTGGTAAGTCCACCATACTCCTACTATATTTGTAGTAATGAATCATAGGCTCGTACAACTCGCTGTGTAGACATAGAATATAACATGCATAGCTAATATTTCATTCCTATAGGTACCTTCTCGGATGCTGATATAGATATAGATAGTGACGAAGACGTAATTTGTATGCAAAATCGAGGACTGAGTGTAGTATTCTGATTAAATATGGTGTATTATTGAATAGTATATAGTTATATATTGTCATTCTGTGTACTATTATATATAGTGACTTAATCTAGGTGTGAGTAGTAGGTGATTGGTGAGACTATGTTTGGGGGATGTCTGTAAGGGAGGTTAGCACAATCAGTTGATGTAATTCAAAGAATCACGAGCGGTGAGTGGTTAGACTATGATTACATCTGTTTTATAATAGGATGGTCTCACTATAAGAATTGGAATGTCAAACCCTTCCTTACTTGCTCTGTTTTAAATCTTGTATTATGTATAATTTGCCATGTTTATGATAAGCCATGTTATCATCCTGCGGGTACTAATGTTAAGCATGGGCGTATCGATATATAAATTTTTTAGTGAATTACCTAGTTAAAAGCGCCTAGATATATTTTCAATTGTGAATAATATATCAGTTCTTTAGAAAGTGTGAGAGAGAATAATATATAATTATATATCAACTATTGATATTTATTACAAAATCCTAGAAAAATCAATTTGGTGTCATCAAGGTATATCTATGTGCACCCACCCAAATTATTGACGCGTGAGTGTATGATTTTAAAATGATCTCTTGGGTCTCAATAAAATCATTATCCAGCCGCATTTTTGACTCACAATATCTCCGATAGAGTAATGAGATTATTTCTAATTACCCACCATCACTTTATCATGAGTGATGTAACTCCGATAGCTATATATATTACTGTGTATTGATATTTTTTATTAAGTAAGTACGGTATTATAGTTATTGAAGGTCATTACAGTAGATATTGAGAAAAAAAATCTTGGGTGTATATTATTAATTCACCAATACCTCCCTAGCCTTAAAGACCAGTATAGAATAATATGAGGTTATAGACAAGATTAATGTGATAATATATTATAGAGAAAATATTTTTCTTGACCTAAAGTTGCCGAGCATTACTTAATGACATTTATATCATTATTTTCAACTGATAGTGACTAGGTAATGTAGAGAGGAAGGAGGAAAGGAGATATGTGTAAACTCGTAGTAGTGTTAACAACACAAGAATACAACAAGGGATGGAAAAGGGTTATATTATAGATCTATCTACTATATGTCTCATTAAATTTGCTTAAGTAATCATATATGATAATTGCTTATATTCACAAAGCGTATCTTTAACCGAGGATAGTAGCCTAGAGTGAGACAAGTGGAGCCTGAATCTAGTTATTTTTGATATTAAAGATATTTTTCATATATTGTTAGTATTAATATATAATAGGGTATAATATGTACCCCAAAAAGGCGATATTCTCTAGATATAGGTATTTAACGATTGTAGATGATAACTGATACTCCGGGAGGTGAAGATATAAGTAATCGTAGCGTGAGTTATTGATGTTCTGTGTGGTGTTAGGTGTGTGTGTGTCTCGAGTCGTCTGTTAAGTCTTAATAGTAACTTGCCTTTTCTTGTACTTGAGTACTAGAATATGAGTTGAGTGTGGCTTAGTTATGTGTCGTTTCTTCAGATTGATTGTTCTTAATGCCTAGTGTTAGGGTTGTGTGTGTGATATAATTGAAATAGATGATTTTGTAGGCTAGGACCTAATACTGCTATATATGGCTTTTATTTGGCACCACATTTTACAGAAAAGGGTGTCAGCGCTGTTTGGGAGAAAAGAATAGGGTAATTTTTGGATACTTTATCCTTCCTTAAAGCTCGCTTTGAGTGGTGATGTTTTGGTAAGCTTAGTGAGAGATTTATGTGTAGTGTACGATACTGAGATACGGCTTTGTATGACCTTATAATCGTACCCCGTAGAGTTGACTTTTGATACTAATACACATATTAATGTTGAAGATTACTGTGCTCGTGTATTCTTTGAAAGGGTGGAATGAAAGGTAAGGTTATACTACAGAGAAAGGAAGCAATTTATATGCGACTAATCAATAACAATGTGATGAGAGAGTCTAAGATAGCAAAGTGATTTTCTAAACTCCTATTTTTACAGAGAGTAACTAGAGGTTGACATGTTATTTTGAACTAGGGTTTAAGCTGATCTTATCTGGTGAGCGTACGATAAACAGAAACTACTCTAACATATTTATTCTTTGCGATCAATGCAGTGAGTAGTGATAAGTGATATAGAAACCTACCTAAACATGATCGCTAAACATTATAAACAATATTAGTATCCTATATCATGAATGTACAATAGATTCATATGTTATAATATGTAAATGAGAAGAAGAATATATGATGAGAACTGCCTATAGTTCACAGAACAAAAAAGAAACTGTTGAAAGAACTGATGAATAGTAGGTTGTTCTTGACACTACTGGGTCTAGTCCATATTACATGAGTGTGAGAACGGATAGATTGATGCTAAATAAAGTCACTGTTGAAGATTGATGACACAATGACTAGAAACAATGTTTTTATGAAAATATGCAAAAAATCAGTCATAAATTGGAAATAGATTGCATAAACACCCCTCCACCAGCTATGGAAGGGAAAGAGCAATGATAAAAGCAGATGAAACTAAGCAAACTACATAATTATAAATAAAACAAATTTCAATGAAACAAGTTAAAATGTATCCTAGAGCAAAACTGCCACTCTGATTTTACACTATGGTTGGCATCGAGCATCAAAGGATATATGGATGTTGATTTAAGAGAGCAAGATTAGATCTAAATCGAATAAGATATACAACTCTTAGAAGTAGTATGTATTGACAACACACATGTATGAACATATAGACTGAGAAACAATGTTTTTATGAAAAATAAAATATGAGGTTACAAAAATTAAGCAAGAGAAAACGCAGACATGCTACACTGGCGGTTAAACCAATATTAGAAAATCGAGTTAAATGAGTATTCCAAAGACCACATCACAAACATAAATAAATAAAACACCAAGAAATTCACCCAAAGGCATAGAAAAGCTGAAATCAAATAAGTACCTAACCATCAGAAAATGGTTCTTTCAGGAATTCATTTACTCAGATATCAGTAGTAGGGCGGGGATATTGGACCCCCAAAAACCCACCTGAGACCGACGAAAAACCCACCTGACCTTTTTACCTGACCTTGACCTTTTTTGACCTTGACCTTTTTTGGGCCCAAATTTTTACCTGACCTTGACCTTTGTTGGGCCTTGACCTTTTTTTACCTTTACCTTTTTGCCTTGTACCTTTTGAGAACCCAAATGTTTTGAGAACAACCCTTTTGTATTCCAGGGTGCAATTTTTGCAACCTAATTTTTTGCAACCCTAATTTTTGCAACCCTAATTTTTTCGGCAACCCTAATTTTTGCAACCCTTCGAAGAAGGGTTGCGCCAAACGGTTGCGTAAGCAACCGTTGTACGTATCCCACCCAAATTTTTCGACCAACCCTTTGGTCTTCCATGGTTCAATTTTGCCCATGGGTCAATTTTGGCCACCCTTTAGGGCTTAGCCCTTTTTGATGTCTTTACCTTTGTCCTTGACCTTTTTCTCCAAACGCGTGCCAGATACCGATGTCAATTTGGCCACGCTAGTTTTTGGCCACTCGGTCCCACCCGTCACATATTCGGTTCCTAACGTTGAAGTATGCATGGATCTATCCGTTACTTGAACAACTTACACACACCACACACACACACACACACAACACACACACACACACACACACACCACACACACACTTACACTTATACACACATTCCCTATGACACTTTATACACCTATTCACTATGACACTTACATTTACCATAGACACTACCCACGCAGATTTACTTACACTACACACACAGATTTACTTACACAACGCAGATTACTTACACTCACACACAGATTAACTTACACACACAGATTTACTTACACACACAAATTTACTGTACACTCACAACACAGATTTACTTACACACACAGATTTTACTTACACTCACACACAACACACACATACGCACCCACCCACACACACACACACACAACACACACACACACACACCACACACACAACACACAAACACAACACACTTACACTATACATCCGCTTAATATGACACTTACATTTACCCACAGACACTTACACTTAACATTTACACTTATACCACACGTACAAAAAACAACACTACCAACCTTTAGTCTTCCAGGGTCAATGTTGGCCACCCCTAATTTTTGGCCATCCTTATTTTCAGGTAGCCCTTAATTTTTCGCGGCGAACCCTTTGTCTTCACGGACAATTTTGAGGAACCAAATTTTTCGGTCACCTTTTTATCCAGGGGTACAATTTTGCATATGTAACTTTTTTTGACCTTGTAGCTTTTTTGATGGCTTTGATGTTTCCCAATAACCGTAAGAAGTATCTAGTGTTGTTCTATTAGTATTCTATGAGTATTCTATGAGTGCCAGGTGAGTGCAAGTGAGTGCCAATTGAGGGCCAATGAGTGCCAAGTGAGGCCAAGGAGTGCCAAGTGAGTGCCACATAGTGCCAAGTGCGTGCCACATAGTGCCAACTGAGTGCCACTTTTCAAGCCTTTTCTAGCCTCCCCTGAGCCTAGAATAGCCCAATAGGGTGTCTACCCTAGTATAGTATGAGGAATTTGATTGGTGTATATACCAGCTGCTCAGGATGCTTCCTACTATGGATAGTCTTTTCTATCACTAAGCCTTATATATATATATATATATATATATATATATATACATATATATAATTATATATATATATATAAATATATATATAATATATATATATATATATATATATATATAATATATATATATATATATATTACTTGACACACACCTACACACATACACTATAACCTTATACACACATCACTATGACACTTATACACACTATGACCCTTATAAGCACTTACACTCTCCATAGTCACTTACACTAACCCATATGCATTTACAACTCTACACTCACCATAGTCACTATTCACTTACAACATACACACTATGACACTTATAAGCGACTTACACTCACGCATAGACACTTACACTAGCCCATATACACTAACACTCACACACACACACCACACACAGATACACTACACTTACACTCACACACTCGGTATTTGATGCTCAACTTTGATGCTCAGCATTGATGCCTCAACATTGATGCCTAACATTTGAGCCTCAACTTTGAGGGATTGATGCCGCAGCATTGAGTACATTTTCTAACCTTTTCTACCCTCCATCATAAACAGACTAATAGGATGTCTTCCCCTAATCATAAGCACTCACCAGGGGCGCAGCGTGCGCCCGCCCGCAAAGACAGCCCAATCCCAACCCGCGTTCCGCCCCGCCGCGTGCGCCCGCAGTCGCAATAATTTCCGCGTAACCGCCACCGCGTGCGCTGCCGCAGGCGCAAATGATTTCCGCGTAACCGCCACCCGTGCGCCGCAGGCGCAATATTATCCGCGTTACCGCCCGCCGCGTGCGCGCCGCATGCCGCAATAATTCCCGCGGCGAATGAAAATAAATATAACTAGGTCATTCAGTTTATTTCATACTTAAACATTTTATTTTAAAAAACATTTTCGCGAACCTAAAACTAACTCATTACAGACCATTTTATAATTTAACACATATATTATTAACACTATATTTTCTTTTATATTTTTTACTATACTTTTAATTTATAAATTTTTAAAAAATTGTTATGTAAGAAGAAAAAGCCAGAGTGCTGATATATAATCATTTTATTTTCCAAAGCAGTAAAAATTTTACTAAAAAACAACATTACATACCTTAAGCCAGTAAATCAGTAAATCAATTAGAGTGTTACCTAGCTACAAAGGATTAGTTGCTTTGTTTTATGCTTTACTGCTTTTAACTCAATATGTTTTACTGCTTTAACTCACATATTTATAAAGCATTACCATACCGTAAAAACGTAAATCAGGGTAAATGAATAGAGGTTTACATAAACAACAAGGGTTAGTATGCTTTGTTTTTACTGTTTTATCTTAACTTCAGTATGTTTTAACTGCTTTAACATCACTATTTATTAACATTACAGACTTAAAAGCTGTAAAATCAGTAATCAATAGAGGTGTTACATACAACAAGGGGTTTAGTATGCTTTTTACTTTTTACTGCTTTAACTCAATGTTTTACTGCTTTACTCACTATTTATTAACCCATTACATTACCCTTAAAAACTGTAAATCAGTAAAATCAATTAGAGGTGTTACATTATCAATTTGCTGTGAAGAATTACTTTTGAATGAAGTGCTTACTGCCTTAATGCAAATTGTTTACGCTTTAACTCATATATTTATTAACATACATACCATTAAAGCGAGTAAATCAGTAAATCAATAGAGGTGTTACATAGCACCAGGGGATTAGTATGCTTGTTTTACTGCTTTACTGCTTTAACTTCATATGTTTTACTGCTTTAACTTCCATGTTTTACTGCTTTAAAGCTCCTATTACCGCCGCCGTGTGCGCCCGCAGATGTTTACTGCTTTAACTCATGTTTTACTGCTTTAACTCATACGTTTTACTGCTTGAACTCTATATTTATAATATATGTTTTTATATTTTTTATTTGTTTTAATACTTTTTATGTTTATTCTTTTATTCTTTTTATTTTATTTTTATATTTACTTTTATTATTTAGATTATATTTATTTTTTCTTATTCTTTTATATCTTATTTATTTTTGATTATTTACTTAATAATTTAACCCGTAAATGAAAATGTTGCATTATTAAAATTAGGGATAATAACTTCATTGTGTAGTATTATTTAAACACACACACACACACACACCCACACACACACACACACAACACACAAAACCCCCACCCCCCACCCCAACCAACCCCCAACACCCCAACCAAACCCAACCAAAACCCCACGCCCCCACGCACCCTGTTTAACATAAATCAAAATAAGTTCTTTGTATGAACATAACGTATAATTTATTGAAAACATTTTATGTTTTAATTAAATACGAACATTTATATTACTCATTCAATATAACAAAATTATTTCAAGTTCTTAAAACGTCTATAATAAATCAATCATTATCTTTGACAAAGATTATTATTAACTGTAATACTTTTTGTTTATAAAATTTTATAAACTATCAAGTTTTAAAATAATTTTTTATAAAAATTTATGAAATTTTATTAAAAACATATATTTTACGTACCTTAAAAAGCAATAAATCAGTAAATCATACGGCAAGCCCTTAGCACCCCTCTACACCACGCATATGCCACGTTTTGTTCTATTGAGTTACTGCTTTACATCATCTTTAGCCATGTAATAAGTATAAATAACAAAATAACAAGTTCTTCTCTGCTAACATAACAGTGTATTTTATTAAAATCATCTAAGTTTTTATTTAAAAATAACAATTATTCACTTACAGTTATATTATTCGCTCCATGTTAACTAAAAATATTTCAAGTTTTTTAAAATTAATTGGATTTCTTTATTGATTATCTATGTACATTGACAATCCAACACGAGAAACACAACAACCCGCAACTCCTTACATATACGAAACTGACCTCTCTGTAAATTGTGTTGAAATAACTACTTTAGCCCTAAATTAGGATACGACTTTTTCTACCCCGGGGCGATTTGGGCCTAATACCAGGTCAAAAATATATTTCAAACTACCTCTTTCCGTTAAAATGTGTTGTGTGGCAATAACGTTACGTAGCCTAAATTTAGCCCTAAATTTAGGATAAAGCCTTTTTGTATCCAGGGCTGATTTAAGCCTAATTACTGGAGTCCAAAAGGTTAAGTCCAGTATAGACAAAGAAGTCGCAGAATCAATTATATTATTTTATAAATATATTTTACAAACTGAAACATGCTGGATCTGGTAAGATCCTCCTTGAGCAGGTAAGAAGAAATGTTTACCTTCTGGATGGACGGAGAATCCTTATCTCCTAATAGACTCGATATGTGATTGCAGTCGAGGAATATATTTTTTCGCTTTTTGGTTTTAAGGTATGAAAAAACCATGTTTTTTTCATATCCTGAGCCCTACCTCTGATTGGATGAAAATTTATATTTGAGCAGGTGGATGTTTTAAGACCCAAACTCATTTTAAATCATACTCGTTTTGGCTGTTAAACTGTGCACAAGTCTCTGATTTGTAATAAAGTGTTCTATTTTCACTAAGTGTATATCATGATTCACCTTAACAGGTTACCCAATACAACGAACATTGTCCAGTGGAAATCAAGATCCCAGGAAGTAGGTTTCATTCTTATATAAAAGAAACCCGATGGATTTGAATTTTAGTGTGCTACCCATTCACCATGTTATAATTACCCCAAAGCGTTATTTTCATGATCCAGAATAAATTACTTTGATATTAATCCACACTGAAGAGTGGGCTTACAGCAATAACTCTTAAACCAAGCTCAGCTTTAAACTGGACCGAAACGAGTATGATTTTAAAATGAGTTTGGGTCTAATAATAAAGAAAATCCAAATTATTTAAAAAACTTTGAAATATTTTTAGTTAACATGGAGCGAATAATATAAATGAAAGGATAATTTTTATTTGTAAATAAAAAACCTTAGAATGATTTTTAAGTAAATTACAATTTGGTAGCAGAGAAGAACTATTTTTGTTATTTTATACCTATACATGGCTAAAGATGATGTAAAACAGTAGGTCAATAGAACAAAACGTGGCATAGTCGTGGTGTAAGAGGGGTGCTAGGCGGGCTTGCACCTACTTGATTTACTGATTATTGGCTTTTTTTTAAGGTACGTAAAGATATAGTTTTTTAATAAAATTTCATAAAATTTTTAGTAAAAATTATTTTAAAACTTGATAGTTATAAAATTTATAAACAAAAAGTATTAACAGTTAATAATAAATTCTTGTTCAAAGATTAATGATTGATTTATTATAGAAGTTTTAGAAAACTTTGAAATATTAGTTACACATGACTCAGTAGCTGAAAGGTACGTAGGAAGTAAAACATAAAAATGTTTCATTGCTTTAGCGAAAGGTTCTTACAAAAGAACTTATTTATTATGTTTTAAACATACCCTGTTGTGTGTGTGATGTGTGTTTGTGTGTGTGTGTGTGTGGTTGGTTTGTTGTGATGCTGTGTGTGTGGTGTGTGGTAAATATAAAAACAATAGGCATTTAATGTAAATAGCACTAAGTATAATAATAATAAAAATAAAATAATAATAATAAAATAATAAAAGTAAAATAATAAAAATAAAATAAAAAGAATAAAAAGAATAAAAATAAAATAAAATAATAATAAAATGATTATATAACAGACACTGTGTTTTTCTTCTTACATTACAATTTTTAAAAATTTATAAATAAAAAGTATTAAAACAAAAATAAAAATATAAAAGAAAACATAATGTAATAAATATATGAGTTAAAGCAGTTAAAAATATGAGTTAAAGCAAGTAAAACATAGTTAAAGCAGTAAAACAAGTTAAAGCAGTAAAGCAGAAAAAACATATGAGTTAAAAGAGTAAAACATGAGTTAAAGCAGTAAAACATATGAGTTAACAGGAGTAAAGCAGTAAAACAAAAGCATACTAATCCCCTTGGTGCTAAGTAACACCTCTATTGATCTTAGCTGAGTTTACTGCTTTATAGTATGTATGTTATAAATATATGAAATTTTAAAGCAGCTAAAACATATTGAGTAACGAGTTAAAGCAGTAAAACAGTAAAACAAAAAGCATAAAATAACCCCCTTTTTCTATGTAACACCTCTAATTGATTTTACTGATTTACAGCTTTATAATCATGTAATGTTAATAAAATATGTGAGTTAAACAAAAAAACATATGAGTTAAAGCAGTAAAACAGTAAGACAAAACTTACTAACCCCCTTGTTGCTATGTAACACCTCTATTGATTTACTGATTTACTGCTTTAAGGTATGTAATGTTAATAAATATGTGAGTTAAAGCAGTGAAACATATAGCAGTAAAGCAGTAAAACAGTTAAAACCAAAAAGCATCTAAACCCCTTGTTGTTATTAACACTCTTATTGATACTGTACAGTTTTTAAGTATGAATGTTAATAAATATTGTGAGTTAAAGCAGTAAACATATTGAGTTTAAAGCAGTAAAGCAGTTTAAAACAAAAAGCATACTAATCCCTTTTGTGCTAGGTATGATTTATTGATTTTACTGATTTACTGCTTTAAGGTATGTTAAGTTAATGTTTTTAGTAAATTTCGTATATTAAGCGTAAAAAAAAGAATTATAATATCGGCACTCTGGCTTTTCTTCTTACATACAATTTGTCAAAAAATTTATAAATTAAAAAAGTATTAGTAAAAATATAAAAGAAAAAATAATGTTAATAGAATATATGTGTTAAATAATAATAATAGTTCTGTAATGAGATACAGTTTAGGATTCGCGAAAATGTTTTTAATAAAAATGTGTAAGTATGAAATAAAAATGAATGACTCATATATATATTTTTCATTCTGTGCGCAGGAATATGCACCTGGCGGCCCCGGGGCCAACCCCCCCCGGGGCGGGCGAGTACGCGAAAATTGCGCCTGTGGCTCACCGCGGCGGCGAGTACGCGAAAATTGCGCCTGGCGGCGCATCGCGGCGGGCGGAACGCGTTGGCGTTGCTGTCTTTGCGCGAGAGCGCACGCTTGCGCCCTGGTTATGAGTAGCTATGATCTAGGGAAGACATCCAATAAGCTCTGTTCTAGATGGAGGGTAAATAAAGTTAGAAAAGTTAGAAAGTTATCAATGCTGCGGCATCAATCCAACAAAGTTGAGGCATCAAAGTAAGGCATCAATCGCTGAGGCATCAATGCTGAAGCATCAAAGTTGAGGCATCAAAGTATCTATGGTTGAGTGTAAGTGTAAGTGTATCTGTGAGTGGGTGTGAGTTATATGGGCTATGTAAGTGTCTATGTAAGTGTAGAGATGTAAGTGCATATGGTTTAAGTTGTAATGACTATGAGAGTGTAAATGCTTATAAAGTTCATAGATGTTGTATAAGTGTTCATAGTGGAATGTGTAATTAAGTGTCATAGTTTATGTTGTAGTGTGTGTGCAAGTAATAAAATATATATATATATATATATATATATAATATATATATATATATATTATATTATATTATATAGTATATATATATTATATAGTATATATTCATAGGCTATAAAGTGATAGAAAAGACTAACTTCATAGTAGGAAGCATGCCTAGAGCTGTAATATACACCAATTCGATTCGCTCATTACCTTATAACCTAGGGTAGACACCCATATTAGGCTATTCTAGCTCAGGGGAGGCTAGAAAAGGCTGGAAAAAAGTGGCACTCAGTTGGCACTATTGGCACTCAGTTGGCACTATGTGCACTCACTTGGCACTCAATTGGCACTCACTTGCAACTCACTTGGCACTCAGAGTGGCGACTCATAGATACTCATAGAAATAATAGGAACATAATCACTAGATACTTCTATACGGTTGATTTGGGAAACCATCAAAGCCCATCAAAAAGCTACAAGGTCAAAAAAGTTACAATTGCCAAAATTGTACCCTGGAATACAAAAGGGTGGACCGAAAAATTTGTTTCAAATTGGTTCCCATGGAAGACCAAAGGGTTCGCCGAAAAAATTAGGCTACCGAAAAAATTAGATGGCCAAAAATTAGGGGCGGCCAAAATTAGAACCATGGAAGACTAATGGGTTTAGTGTGTTTGTACGTGTGTATAAGTAAATGTAAGTGTCATAGTGTCTATGGGTAAAGGTAAGTGTCATAGTGAATGTATGTATAATTGTAAGTGTGTGTGTGTGTGTTGTGTGTGTGTGGTGTTTGTGTGTGTGTGTGTGTGTGATGTGTGTGTGTGTGTGTGGTGTGGGAATGTGACCGCTGTGTATGTGTGTGAGTGTAAATAAATCTGTGTGTGTAAGTAAAATCTGGTGTGTAAAGAAGCTGTGTGTGATGTAAGTAAATCGTGTGTGCTAAGTAAATCTTGTGTGTAAGTAATCTGTTGGGAGTGGTAAGTAAAATCTGCATGTGTAAGATAAATCTGTGTGAGTGTAAGTAAAATCTGTGGTGTAAGTGTCTATGGTAAATGTAAGTGTCATAGGGAATGTGTGTATATAAGTGTCATAGTGAATGTGTGATAAGTGTAAGTGCATGTGTGTGTGTGTGTTGTGTGGTGTGTGTGTGTGTAGTGTTTCAAGTTCAGGATAGATCCATGCAACGATTCAGTTAGAACGAAATATGTACGCGTGGGACCACGAGTGCCCAAAGAAAAATTAGCGTGGCCAAAATTGCACCCTTGGTATCTGGCAGCCTTTGGAGAAAAGGTCAAGGAACAAAAAAGGTAAAGACATCAAAAAAAGGGCTAAGCCCCTAAAGGTGGCCAAAAAATTAGGGGTGTGGCCAAAATTGACCCATGGAAAGACCAAAGGGTCTTGTCGATAAAAAATTTGGGGGTACGTTACAAAACGGTTGCTTCGCAACCGTTTGGCGCAAACCCTTCTTCGAAGGTTGCAAAAATTAGGGTCCAGAAAAATTAGGTTGCCAAAAAATTAGGTGCCAAAAAATTACGGTGCCAAAAAAGCCCCAGGAACAAAAGGGTTGACCGAAAAATTTGGTTCTCAAAAAGGGACAGGCCCAAAAAGGTAAAAGGTCAAAAAAGGTCCAAGCCCAAAAAGCGGCAAGGTCATTAAAAATTTGGGCCCAAAAAGGTCAAGGGTCCAAAAAAAGAGTCAAGGTCAGGCTAAAAAGGTCATCAGGTTATGTTTTTCGTCGTCTCAGGTGGTTTTTTGGGGTCAATATTACTACTGATATCTTGGAGCAGACTTTTAAAATGACCATATCTTTTTTATTATAACTATTAAGCTGAAACTATACAGGGTTTCTAAGTGAAACTCTACTCAAACGCGAAAAGCTACTTTGCTGAAAAGAGATACATTAAGAATTGTTGTTAGTGAAAAAATAAATATAAAGCTATGAAAGACGACGCCCAAAAAAAAAAACACCTGAATAAATAGTGATAATTACCCGCTAAGAGTCATTTAAGAGTAAACGAAAATTTTAAAGTCTTTTATTACAATAATTAAAAAAATAAAAGCCAATTATTATTTACAATATTGTGAATAAAAGAAGATGTAAAGAAAAAGTTTAAAGATAAAGCAAATACAATAAAAGGCATAAAGGCATGAAGATCTTAATACATACTAGATAAAATAAAAAAAAATAAGGGAAATGAAGTATGAATGAACCATTGCTTAAATACTGGAATTTGTCAAAAAAATGTCAAAAAACGATTTAAAAAAGGGTTTCTAAGCGTATACAACAAAATGTGTATAGAATAGGGAAAGTAAATAAAGAGAGGATGATACCGTGGTAATTAGGGTTGGAAGAAGTTAGCTAAACGTAGAATATGTCATTGAAGAGTATTTAGACCAGGGACCTAGAGCTTCAATTCAACGAGAAAGACCACCGATCAGATGGAGACTTGAAGCTTTATCATTTAAGGTGAAAACCTGAAAAGAACCAGATTCAGATTGAGTTTTATTATAAATTTAAGTCTGCTGGAGATTTTCTCTCGGAAATATAACTTTTACAAATTAAAATAATTAGTGGGTGTCGTAATATCGAGAGAAACTATCTGAAAAGGGTACTGTTGTTTCTTCATGTAAATCTATCAAATAAAAGAAAGAACCCAAATTAATTTCAATACTAATTTCCACCGACAAAAAACGTTTCCTTTTCTTTCAAGAGACTCAATTGCCGTAGCTCGAACTTGTCTCTTGCAAGCAAAGCCAATGATTTTGAGTTACTTGTAATTATAATGAAAGGTAAAATTTTCTTAAGAATACTGATTAATCTTTAAAAATCATAATAAGAGAACTTAAATCAAAGCAAGGAACAAATCTTATTTAAAAAGTAATGTTAATAAAAGAAAGAAAAAATCATGATAATTTACAAAGATTTTACTATTAGACTATATACATAAATATACTAATCATCTAATTATCTTCCGAATGTGAGTGAGAAATCTCTAATCGATGGTTCTGGGAATTCAAAGCTGAGAGAACACGGGAGCAAACGTTTTCGGAATGAAAGTACCAATTTCTCTGAAACTCGCATTAAAATATATTAGCACAGAGTTATAAAGAAACAATTCGTTGAATATACTGTTTATAGAATATTCAACAAATAATAATAATTGAATACTTGTGATAGTTAGGCCTTAGAATAATAATAATAATAATAATAATAATGATAATAATAATAATAATAATAATAATAACAGTAAATTAATATAATAATAATAATAATAATAATAATAATATAATAATAATAATAATAATAATAATAATATAATAATATAATAATAATAATAATAATAATAATAATAATAATAATAATAATAATAATAATAATAATAATAATAATAATAATAATAATAATAATAATAATAATAATAATAATAATAATAATAATAATATGAATTAATAATAATAATAATAATAATAATAATAATAATAGATAATAATAAGTTTCGAAATGTGGATGAGTTCATTGAAAGAGTATTTAGACCAAATATCTAGAGCTTCAATATAACAGAAAGGACCATCCATCATGATGGGAGACTGGAAGCTTTTATCATTAAGGTGAAAACCTGAAAAGAACCAGATGAGATTGAGTTTGTATTATAAATGTTTAAGGTTCTGGGAGATTTTGCTCTCGGGAAGATAATAACTTTTACAAATAAAATTAATTAGTGGGTGTCTTAAATATCGAGAGAAACTATCTGAGAAAGATGCCGTTCTTTCTCCATTTAAATCTATCAAATAAAAGAAAGAACCCAAATTAATTTCAATACTAATTTCTACCGACACAAAACGTTTCCTTTCCTTTCAAGAGACCAATTGCCGTAACTCCAGCTTTGTCTCTTGAAAGCAAAGCCAATAATTTTGAGATTATAAGTCATTAATAAAGGCTTAAAATTTCATCATATCAAAGCGCGGGTTAATTTATAAAAAATCATAAAAAACTTAAATCAAAGCAAGAAACAAATTTTATTTAAATAGTAATGTTAATAAAAGAAAGAGAATTCGTGATAATTACAAGTAATTTAATATGTTAAAATGAACTATATACAGAAAGATACAAATCATATAATTCCTTCAGAATGTGAGTGAAATCTTCATTCGGCAGTTGGGCAAATTCAAACCGCCTTCCTCTAATTCATATAGAGCTCTAATTTTATACAGAATTCCTGGGAGAGCTTCTTGGACAAACGTTTTCGAACGTTTTTCTGAGCTCTGATAAAATATATTAGAACAGAGTTAT
>JABUQX010090083.1:0-2500 GCA_015478945.1 Trachelipus rathkii | reverse complement strand
TATATTGATGTTAAGTTATGTATAGTATTTAGATGTATATGTATATATATATATATATATATATATAGTATATATATAATATATATATATATATATATATATATATTTATAATATAATATATATATATATATATATATATATATATATATATATATATATATATATATATATATATTATATATATTATATATGAGGATAGTATGATATATATGTATACATGTGATACATGTATATATATGTATATATGGATATATGAATATATAGATATTGTATATATATGTAATATATTTTTTTGGTTTTAAATATATTGTATTTTTTATATAAAAAGCGCCCGATAGCTCAGTGTTAAAGCACTCCGCCCAAAAAAGCGAGGGTCCCAGGTTCGCAACTGGTCGGGTGGGGAGAATGTGAGCTGTTCTCTCCTTGGGCTTGGCTCGTCCTGCTCGGACCGTTAAGTGAGTTACCACCTCCTCCTTTGATTGGCGGCTCTGCCGTGAGTTGATGGTGTTATATCTCTGTAAAAAAAAAAAAAAAAAAAAAAAAATAGTATGACACAGGCCTATCAAAGTTATGCAAAAATTAAAGTCCAGACGTATACCATAAAATCCAAACAACTGTCATCTTCCATTAGCAAAAGAGATGCTTTGCACGACAACCATCACGTTGTGTACCAATATAACTGCCCTGCAGTCAGGCACTGTACGTCGACATATATTGGTTACACGACGAATCGTTGTCGGATAGGGCATATCAACATCGCTACAGCCACGCAAAAATCTTTGAACATTTCAACAAAGCCAGGGCACATGGTCAATCAACTATTAGCAATATTTCTAAACACTTCACAATATTATACGGATAATGTGAAGTCCAGAAACTTAAAATTGCGGAGGGCCTTCTACATCAAAAACACGCAGACCAGCCAATTAAACATAAATTTAAAAAAGTGTTATAATCTATTAGACTAATAATAAATCTTACAATATTATAATTAATTCATATATAATTTAAAAAGACTCAATTCGCTCACAAAGACTCTAATTCCTTCTCGAAGAAACCTATCTACAAGTTTGAGACGAACGCGTCGGGAAATGTTACCAAAATACGAACATATATTCTTCTTCGCTTCCTAACATGTACCAACCAAAACATAATGTTTTCAAGAACCTTCCATTTTACACAAAATCCATAAACCTATGTAACCAAGATATAACTATTTAAACTTGTAAATAAATCAAAAAATTAACTATAAAATCAAGCTTGATATTGAATTCGCATACCAATTATTGCACAAGTAATCAGGACCTGTTATCCAAACATTTCTCAATATAAGACTTAGTGTAAATAACCCAATAGAACAACCCTTACAGAACAATAGTGAATTACCAAACAATATTACCAACCTCAAACTACTTTTCAATAGAAATAAAAAGAACTAGAAATAAATAAAATAAACAATAAATCTAAAGATTGAAACAAGAAGACTTGTCTAATATACTCAAGAAAAACTCAACATGGACAATTACTTTAAATTATTTACTCATCTAATAATGATACCTACACTAAAGAATAACTTTCTGATCATCAATAAAAAAGATATCAAGATTCAAACACATTTAGAAATTACAAAAACTTCTATAATGGTAATGAGTGTCTCCTATAAAGAAGAACAAAATTATTTATTATCTAAACTTAATCAACATATGAATCAATTAAACACAAATGGAAACATCCAAAATTCCCTTAACAATGAAAGTCTCATTTGGAACTGAAAACAAGATCGTAGTAGAATTGGAGAAATCTATCGAAGTCGAGAAACTATTCAATGACATTGTACAAAAAGATCAATTGGTATAAGAACTATTACACTATATTATTATATTATATCTTAAAGCTAAACTTAAAACATTTTCTTTTTCGTTTCTTAAAACACAATTATGATTACCTCACCAAAGAAATAGATAAGCAGCAATTATCATAGCCTTGAAAAATAATAAATACATAGTTATCAAACGCCAGATAAAGAGTGGTGGAGACAGATAAATATATAAACAACAAATCATGAATATGAAAAGAAAATATCAAACTAGCGCCTTACTGCCCCCTACAACACAAATTTTAAAAATACTTCTGAATAAAACAAACAAATACAAAACTAAAAAAATCAACATTACAGAGATCTCGCTCTATAGAAATAAAAAACAACAAACGACATTCTGACAACAATTTAAACAAAACTGGCTTTTATTAATATATAAAGACAAAATAATAAAGTGGACTGCCTAAAAATACAACAAACAACTCAGACAATCCACCTTAATAAGAGACCTCCTCACATATCTATGTGCAAGGAACGTTACACACGAAATTGCCCAATATATGAACAGCATTATCCGACCACGCACCCCTATAGCTTAATACTTACTCATAAAGTTAAATCCAAACATAACTGAAACAGTTATGCAAATACACTCCCAAACTATAAACTCCTGAAGACAC
>JABUQX010090082.1:45000-49771 GCA_015478945.1 Trachelipus rathkii | reverse complement strand
GCCCACGATATCCATAAAAATGATAAAGAGATCCTTTCTTAACGATTTCAAACGAAAAAGAAAAAGTGTTCGCGTAAGAATCCTTCCGCCTTCCCTCCCCCCAGATAACGATAAGTTTAGCTGGTTGGGAAATAAAATAGCTTTTTGGAAAGTAAAATATTATATCCTCCGCCGGAGGAATGGCACTATACCACTAAAGGGGATAGTGTCAGCGAAAGGAAAAAAAATTAATCTGAATCCTCAGATTCATCGGAGTCAACAACAAGGTGCTGACGAGCAATTAATGCAGCTTTCCTTTGAGGTCGACTAGATGTAGACGTAGGAGCTACTGTGGTAGCGACAGGTGAATTACAAACAGGGACAGGTGCAGAAGGTGTTGGTGCGGAAACAGAAGGCTGACTTGACCCACTATGGGTCAAAGATAATTCTAAGGGGTATAAATGTTTAATTGCATAAACATTAATTTGTCCTCCCGGTGTTCTCGCGAAGACAGAGCGTACTTTGTTGTCATCTCCATATATGAGCTGGGTGACGACTCCCATCTGCCAGAATGGGCGTTCCTTTACAGGACTTCTTATTAAGACAATATCATCAACTTTAATGAGATTTTCCCACTTGGCTTGATACAGATCTCGACTACTCTCTCGAAGGCTTAACAGATATTCGTCATACCACCTAGTACGAAAATCTTCAAACTTCTCCGACGAACGTTTCAGGGCTTTGATCAGCTCTTCACGAGCTTTAGAAGAAGAGCTCCAGAACGGATCTTCAGGATCAGTTCCTGGCAGGACGATTGTAGTTTTTGAAAGCGGTTTTAGGAAGCAATTTGGTGTAAGAGGGATGATGTCGTTAGAACTGGAAGTGTAGGTAAGGGGACGAGAATTTATTGCGTCAGCAATATCAGAAAGGACAGTTAAGAAATCAAAGTATTCGATGGAAGAACGTCCAAGCGTTTTGTTAAGACAGCTTTTTACTACACGAATCATCCTTTCCCACAAGCTACCCACCCATGGACTATATAAAGGTATACGTTTATGAGACATTTGATTCTTTCGAAGTAACTCCTTCCCGTCCTCAGACACCACGAAAGACTCTATGGCATCAATACCCTGACAAAAGGTTCTCGCATTATCGCTATAAACGACATCAGGGACTCCAAATCTATTAATAAAACGTTGGAAAGAAAGCACAAAGGATTTGGAAGTCATGTCAGGTACTAAGTCCAGGTAAATAGCACGAATATTGAGACAAGTGAAAATTATTATGAACATTTTTTGTGCCTGATTGGATCCTTTAATTTTGACCCACCAGTGCTTCGTAAAATCTATGCCTACATGTTTGAAAGGACGAAACATTTGAACTTGAGCTTTAGAAAAATTTGTGAACTTTGGATACTGATATGCGAAATTGTTGAATTTTTTACAGATTATGCAATCTGCTAGTACCCTTTTGATAGTAGCTCTTGAAGAAGTTATCCAATATCCTTTCAAACGTAAATTCGTTAATGTAGCCTGAATGCCCAGATGTTTGCATTTATGATGAACATCTTTGACGATAAGGACAGATAAATGATGGTTTTTGGCCAAGAGAATTGGATTCATTATATCAAAATCATAGTGGTTGGAGCGGGATAGACGACCTTTACTTCTGATAAGGTCGTTTTCATCCAAAAATAGGTCAAGTCGATTGACAAGGTCAGGAGGATTAGAAATAGAAGGATCAGTTTTTGCCTTTTGAAGAAATTCAATTTCCTTAGAGAAGGACTCTTTTTGCATGATTAACAAACAATATAGCAGAGCTCTAGCATCACAGTCAATGTGCTTATGTTTAGTATAAGCAAAAAATTGGAAAAGAAGTGCACAAACCCTGAGAAGGGACCCTAAACTCGAAAATTTGCTAAAATCAACCACAGGAGGGTTTCCTGCTCCTTGTAAGACGGCAAAAACTGGAGAAGTTGGATTATCTCCTGTTTCATTTAGTTCAAACTTAGGCCAATATGAAGGATCTGAAGCCAACCACTCAGGTCCATGACACCAAAAGGACAGTTTTTTATGAAACTCAGAAAGAGACAGACCTCTAGTAATTAAATCTGCAGGGTTTTCCTCTGATCGAACATAGAGAAATTTTGCAGAAAGGGAAAACTCTTCTTTCAGAGAAGAGGTCATGAGGATTATATCCTGAATACGATTTCGTACAAAAATTTGCTTGCTTTTTTGTCCTTTATTCAGAATCCAAAACAGTACGATTTGAGAGTCAGAGAAAATATTAAGCGAAGAGAATTTGACCCCTTGTAAGCTGTTGAGAACCTGAGGCAAGCATTTCAAAGCTAAAAAAACGGACAAAAGTTCCAAACAAGGTAAGGTCCTTTTCTTTAAAGGAGCAACCTTCCCTTTGGCCCATAGTAGAGATGGGCCATTCATGTCGGAAGAAACATAAACCGAAAAACCATAACATTGCGTGCTGGCGTCGCAGAATATATTCAAAGTTAAATTGGAGTCGAGGGACTCGAAACTAGATCGTGGGAACGAAATTTCCCTAAGAGAAGATAAATCCTGACTGAGCTTTTCCCATGATTTCTTCATATCAAGTTCAATTTCATCATCCCAGTTCATCTCCTTTTCCCATGTCTTTCTCATCAGTAAACGACCTCGGATAGTTACCGGCAGAAAAAGAGAGAGGGGATCGAAAATCTTAGAGATTTCCGATAACAACTGCCTCTTGGAATTAACAATTCCAAGAGTAAAATCACTTAGCTTAAGCGAATCGTCTGACGTATCAAATAAATATCCTAACACTCTCTCCTCAGCACACTGATGAGTGGAGAGCTTATTCTCATATGAAAATAAGTCTCTGAGATCAGGATGATTGGAGTTCCACGATGCCAAATTGAAGCCTCCTTCACTCATACGAGTGTTAGCTTGATGGTAGATGTCTGTCAGAACATCTAAAGATGAATTTGTATAAATCAGATTATCCACATATAAATTATTCATAAGAATAGATGTACACAGGTCAAGAGGATACTTTTGAGCGTGATGTTTAATAACCGCCCCTAGTACATAAGGGCTTACTGATAAACCAAATATGATTGTGGCATAACGATAGGTTTGTATCACTCCACCTTCAGTCCAAAAAAAACAGAACCTATTTCTATCCTCTTCCAGTTTGAGGCGAATTTGAAGAAAGGCTTTTGAGATGTCTGAAAGAACAACATATTTGTTCGTACGAAAAGAAATAAGAATACGAAAGAGAGACGCCATCAAATCCACTCCTGGATAAGACGCTTGATTCAATGACGGGCAACCACCAACCTTCAAGCTACAATTGAAGACCGGCCTGATTTTTGTTGTAATTTGAGAAGCTGTTTTGATGATCGGACGATGAGGAATCCAGATATATTTATTAAAATCTTTAGGAGACACTTGTACAGTCTCTATGATTCCTTCTCTCAAATACTGCTGAAAGACCTCTCCATAAGCGGAAGTGAGGCCTTGACTGTCAAGCCGTTTCTTAACGCGATGAAGAGTGGCAAGTGCCACTTGATGATTAGATGGGACATCTTCTAAAATATCTTTGTACCATGGAAGTTCTATATGGTACTTGCCCTCTCTAAATTCTATGCCTTCATGAAATTTTCGGATGAATACGTCATCGATAGACCCTTGATCTGATTCTTCTTTGATGCCAAGAGATTCTAATTTATACAGATGCTCAAGACCCAAATCCAGATCAGTATTCTTATGGGTATATAAAAGAGGATCAAAATAAGTAGGTGTGGGTTCTAAAATAAGATTTACGATATGATTTGGTGTTTTCACGAAGAATTTGTTGAGAAGAGACGAGGACAAAGTTTTGTTGTCCTTTTGTCAAATATCGTTAGTATCATTAATCCTATGATCAAATTCACTACCAAAAATGATGGATTCTTGAGACGGAGTTAAAAATGACTTTACAGGTCCAAAAGGAATTATTCCATGGCATGTCTCTAAAGCCCTACCCTTTATACAAATAATAGTACATAAATGTTTGAAAAGTGCCTAAGAGTCCATCAATATTATTAACACTATTAGTATGTTTACCAATATAAAATTGATCTGCTACGTTATGTCCATTCCAAGAGATATTATGAATGGCCCCCATAAGGCCCTTCACGTCAAAACTCACATCTAGTTCAGGATCTATCAAAACAGGCACCTTTATAAACTGTTGACAACAAACATTAAGTTCTACATCTATAGAGCGCATAGTCCTAACCTGTTCCCCCAAGAAAGTTTTAACAGTGTTGTTATATACAGGAAGAGTTTCAAAACTGACTCCTAGTTTAGAAAGTATGTTGTTATTAAAATAGGAGCGCTGTGATCCAAGATCTAGAAGAACTCTGACAGTTTCTGTTTTGTTATCTTTTCTCACTTTCAAGGAAAGAGTTGGTAAAATATGATTAGAAGAGGAATTTCCAGTATTAATGCACAGGAAGTTCCTGTTTTGGTCGTCAACATCAGAATTGTCCTGAGATGCTGAAGATGTAGACGGTTGTTCTCAGATGAGGTGACTTTACGATTTTACTCTCATTTTGGCCTTTGCTCCAGTAGGGCAGAGAGCTGTTATATGAGCACTGTTTCTACAAAGTCCACAGGGACGACTTAAACCATATTTTTTAGCAGGACAGCTGCTGGCAGCATGTTTGGAACTGGAAAAATTAGCACACAAACCCAGCTGTATACATTGCTCTCTCCTATTTTTAGGAGTGGTTAAGACTGTACAAGAGGTCATG
>JABUQX010090082.1:30000-35000 GCA_015478945.1 Trachelipus rathkii | reverse complement strand
TATATATATATATATATATATATATATATATATATATATAAAACCATTAATTTGAACTTATATTACTACAGTATAATATTTTAATCCATATTTCACTTGCTCCAAAAGATTGAATTCAAACATATGCCATATATATATCATTATATATATTAATATATATATATATTATTATTATATATATTTATTTATATTATTATATATAAATTAAATATATTATATATATTTATATATTTTAACTTCCTTTTTCTATCATATATATGGACATTATATACATCATTAACATATATATATATATATATATATATTAATATGATAGTTATATAATTAGAGCAGCATTAATATATCTATATATATAATATATAATTATATATATATATATATATATATATATATATATATTATAATTATATAATATATATATATTATTATATATGTATATATATAATATATATATATATATATAATATATATATATATATATATATATAATATATACTATATATATAATATATATATATATATATAATATTATAAATATATAATTAATTAGAATATATATATATTTTAAAAATAAAATATATTATATATATATATATATATATTATATATATATATATCATATATATATATATATATATATATATATATATATATATATATATATATATAAAGTTAGTGCAGTAATTATTAATTTAAAATTATGTAAATTACTTATTTTTGGGGTGTTTAAAAATAATTAAAATATATTATCGTTTCAAATGAATAGAAATTTAATTATAAAATCTTTTGTAAAAGATCTTTTTCTTGGAATGTAATGGAGGAGTTCACCTTCAAAATAAAAAAATAAAAAAAGACAAAAAATTTCTGCAATTATGACATTTTTCCAAAAAAATGTTTTTTTTTTTTTTTGGAAAAAGTGAAATATTGATATATTTTTCTACTTGTCTGATCAACATCAAATTTTCAGAGCTTGTATAGTCGGGCTAGATACATCTTTTTTACCTAGATAATTTTTTTGTATTACTCAAGAAACTTTTAAAAATTACAAAACATTTAGGGGAAAATTTGTTCAAAGAAACAAATCCCAAATTACTGCATTTACAAAGAAATTTCTTAATAAAAAATGTTCATCTCCCTCGACTACATATGCTCTGGAAATTTAATCCAGATCGATTGAGTAGAGAAAAAAAATATCACAATTTTTCATTTTTAAAACCAAAAAACGGGGGTTTTGAATTTTTACATTGCTGAGCATAAATTTCAAAAAAATCAAAAAACTACTTCGTTCATTTTTTTGTAGGTAATAGACCCATCTATGTATATTTCAAGTTTGAAGTCATTTCGAAAAAAATTGTAGAAGTTGGGTTAAAAAGGTCAAAACATTGGTTTTGAAAAAAGGAAGAATACCAAAACCAAATGACTACATACACAAAAACACTCGAAACGATGTTTTAGAGGTCAGAAAAGCTGCTGTTTGCTTTTCCCCATCAAAACTGCCGGAAAATTAAGCATTTTATGTCCATTTTTAGGGGGAGGGGAAAATTGGGCTAAGCCCGAAGCAAATATTGGACCCTCCCGTTAAATCGCATAATTGAATATCTTAATGCGAATAATATTCGTAACGACTTTCAATTTGGCCTTTAGGAAAGACATAGTCAACAACTGAAGCCCTTGCTTGTTTGACTAAAAAAAAATATATGAAAAATATGTAACATAAAAACTCATCTGCGCTTATTTTATTGAAACTTACCAAAGCTTTTGATACAATAGATCATGATATTCTTCTGAGCAAAATGTATAGGATGGGAATTCAAGGAAATACACACAAGGGTTAGAGCAATAATCTAGGAGAAAAATAAGTATGTTAAATCAGGTTGAAATATACTTCGGAAAAACTTCAAATAACTTGCTGTGTTCCACAATGATCTAATGACTTTGCCCTTTATTATCTTACCATAATACCAATATGTTTAAATTCACATGATTATTTCACGGTTTTTCATTTGCTGATCGGCAAATCAGTATTAATTAAGTGAATAAAGTACCATATATACTCATCACAATAATTCAGTCACATTAAATAAGATAACAACATGGATAGATTCTAACAAACTTTCACTAAATTTACAAAAAACGTCATACATTCTTATTAGCAATAAACTAGTGCCAAATACTTGGTCACAGGTTTGATGAAAAGATTAATTAAGAACATATTAAACAGCTAGTGAGTAAACTAGCGAAATATATGTATATACTAGTTCAAATTTAGCAAAATACATCCTTTATATACACTGAAAAAAATATATTCTGCCCATGTACACCACCTTTACGTAAATTGCTCCCAGTACGGCACAGCTAACAAATCAGCTATAAAATCAGTTATTACTATGCAAAAACGTTTTATTCGACTTCTAAGCGTTACTAGAAACTTTTATGACCATGCAACACATTTATTTAAAAAGTTAAATCAAAATACATGTACTATAACTAGTCAAATTAGCGAAATAAATTCCTTTATATATATTATATATATTGAAAGGATATAATATGCCCAAGTACACCCATTTTACAAATTACCTCCCAGTAAACGACAAGTTAATAAATCAGCTATCAATCGCTTATTATATGCAAAAAAGCGTTTACGATTTACTATTTCTAACCGCTGCTAGAAAACTTTTATGAATATTACAACACATTTATTTTAAAAACCTTTAAAATATTGCAGTTTTGAAAACAATTTAAGTATTCTCTTATTAAAAGAGCAGCCAAGACTCATGCATAACAAAGCCTGCCACTTAATTTATCTAAACTTTCATATAATCAGATTCAAAGAAGTATGTAGATCACGAAAATAGTTATCATATTAATCCTCCTCTTACCTTAGAAAAGCAGAATAGTTAAAAATGTGGCTAATTATAGAACGATTATCGCATGATTTTAAAGTATCCTTTAAAATCATTTACATTTAAGCTCAAAAATGTACATTGCGATTATTATTATTTATTATTATTTTTATTATTATTATTATTATTATTATTATCTTATTTATTATTATATTATTATTATTATTATTTTATTATATTATTATTATTATATTATATTTATTATATATTATTATTATTATTATTATTATAGTTGTAGTAGTAGTAGTTAGTAGTAGTAGTAGTAGCAAACTACTGTTATTGTTATATTAGTATAATTAGTTATTATTATTATTTTATTATTATTATTATTATTATTATATTTATTATTATTATTATTATTATTTATGATTATTATTAATTATTCACTATTATTATTATTATTTATTATTAATCTCACTTGAAGCATGCTGTATGCTTGCTATTAATTCACTGTCTAGGTTATATCTTTAGTAGGAGAATGTAAAGCTAAAAGCACACTCAGTAAACAACAAAACCTACATTTTTAAGGAGCTGTCGGACTGGCAACTATGGCTTGTTTCATATTATATTATTGATTATTATTATTATTTTATTATCATTATTGATTTATTATTATTATTATCTATTATTATTATTGATTATTATTTATTAATTATAATTATAAGTATAATTATTAATTATAATTATAATTATAATTATAATTATAATTATATTTATAATTATAATTATAATAATCATTATAATTATAATTATATATATATTATAATATAATTATAAATATAAATATAATTATAATTATAATTATGTAATTATAATTATAATTATAATTATATTATAATTATAATTATAATTATTAATTTTATTTTAGTTATAAGCCTAACACCAATAAAAGCGGTCAAAATAATTTAATAGTTATTGCTAAATTTAATAAAGTAATTTTTTTTTATATTAGTATTATAATTATAATTATAATTTAATTATAATTATAATTAAATTTTATTATTACTTTATTACTATATTGATTTTATTATTATGATTGTTATTAATTAATAGTTATTATTATTATATATTATTATTATTGTTTTATATATTATATTATTATCTTTTATTTATTATTATTATGTATTATTATTATTATTATTATTATTTTATTTATTATATTATTAATTATTATATTATTATATTAATTATTATTATTATTATTATATTATTATTATTATTTATTATTATATATTATTGTATTATATTATTATATTATTATGATATTACGATTATTATTATTATTATTATTATTATTATAATTATTATTCATTATATCTATATTATTATTACTGTACATAATGATTGAAAATTCATTTTTTAAATTGAAAGAAGTAGTTGTTAATTATGGTTTAATTTGTTAGGCTTTTAATAGCTTTATTATCTGATTATGATTATTATTTTTTGTCACTATTCTTTATTATTCTTACCAATATTTATATAATATTAGTCTTATTATTATTCAAAGTTTATTATTATTATTTTATTTTATATTATTTATTATCTTTATTATTATATTATTATTATTCGCATATTTATTATAATATTCGAGTTTATTATTATTATTATTATTATTTTATTATTATTTATTATTATTATCTTTATTATTATCTTATTCATTATCATTATCATTATATTATTTATTATTTTTATTTTTCATTATTATTATTATTATTATTATTATTATTATTATTATTATTATTATTATTATTTTATATTATATTATCTCATGCATTATTATTATTATTAGTGTTATTAATATTATTAATGTATTAATTATTTTACATTATTCTTTTACCATCATGATTTGTTATGTTATGCCGCAACCCTATTAATCATTATTTTCTTGAGATGTTGGCCACTAAGAATTATTACCATTATTCTAATTACTATTACATTATTTTCTATACACTTAACAATTCTATTCGAAAAGAAGAGGAATCATTATTTTGTTGCTTAAAACATTTTGTCTATCAAACAATTATGAAACTATAATAAAGCATGGTTTTATATTTTCCGGGCTCAAAGGCACAAGACACAAACTAGTGTTGGAATTAG
>JABUQX010090082.1:5000-10000 GCA_015478945.1 Trachelipus rathkii | reverse complement strand
CGCTTCAAATAGAGCAATATGTATCGTCAATTTAACTATTCCAACTAGTGTTTTTGCGCCGCGCTTTAAAGCGCTAGCGATTTAAGTGCCGCGTTTTAAAACGCAGCGTTTACAACGCCGCGTTTATACGCCGCGGTTTAAGCGCCGCGTTTAAAGCGCCGCATATATTTAAAGCCCTCTTATGCAATAGAAGATAAATATTTCACGTTACAAGTTTAAGTGTGTCACCATGTATGGCGTGCCGTAAGAGCCTTCGATGAGCCTCCTTCCGTTCGACGATTCTTCTTGGTCGCTGTAAAAACTCCGAGGTTGCGAGGGCTGAATAGAAGGATTTGGATTGAGATATAGTCCCTTCAAATCCTCGTTGGAAACGTGATTTGACATATAATGTTTGAAGTTCGAAATTTTGGATTGTTTTTTTTTATACTTTCTTCTTTCAATAAAGGATTAGTAACTGTTTTATACGATTAGGATTGGTGTTTTTTTTTCTGAATAATGTAAATATATATTAAATATAATATAATATTATATTTATATTATATATATATATATATATATATATATATATATATTTATATATATATATAATATATAATAAATGTACATATATATATACACATAGAGGGAGAGGAGAGAGAGAAGACAGACAGACAGGACAGAGCAGACATAACATTTAGAGGGAGACTCTTATTGAGGGGGCGAGTCTGCAGCCTCTGAGCTTATATCATTTCGCAAAACCTTTCTGACGGACCCCGTTTCACTTGTCCAACTTTTTCCTTTTGCATTTCTAACATCTAAACAAAAGAAGGTACATTGCATTTACCAAAAGCAGTGTGCACAAATTTATGTTCACAACAGAAAAGCAAGGAGTTATTGCTTTACCAAAAGCAGCTGTCTAACATACTTATCTATGATAAAATATGTTGAACATTTTAGCAACAGAGGTTTGTTTCCTTGCCTTTTTTGTGCAAAGTGATAACTAAAATTTTCCCATTACTATTATATATATATATATATATAATATATATATATATATATATATATATATATTATATAATATATATTAATATATTATATAATATATATATATATATAAATATAATATATTTATAATATATATAATTATATATATATATGGTATATAATATATATATATATATATATATATATATATATATATATATATATATATATATAGCTATATATTATATATATATAGTATAATATATATATATAATACCATATATAATATATATATATAATATATTAATATATATTAATATATAATATATATAAATGATAATATATATATATTATATACATTATATATATATATATAATAATAATATATATATAGATATATATATTATATATATATATATATATATATATATTAATATATAATATATATATAAGAATTGGTTGGCGTGGTCTAGGATGGGGTCGCAATACAATTATGAAGAAACAGAAAGAAGCAGAGAGGAAACATTGAGGAAATGAATTGATCAAACCTGGTATAGAAAGAAATGATCTTGCTGGCAAAGATTATGTAGAGAAAAAGAGTTGAAAAGCAAATAGTAAATTTGAAAGACTGAACTGATAAGGTACTATTTATGAATTTGAAATTAAATTTTGCTATAATTAAACATGTAATTTTTTTTTAAACACTAATGAAATCATTTAACAAAATTATAAAAATATTTAACGAAATTATAAATAAGACTTGTTGTAGGCCAAAAGAATACAACTTTAATTCTTTTAGAAGAAATAATCTGAACTTTTTGATACATTCTCAAAAACGTTTGCTTTCACCTTCAAATGTATTTAGCGAGAAGAAACAGGAATTTGGATGAGAACGTCCTGGCAAATACCCATAGAAGGGTCCTCCTTATTAGCAACTGGCCTAGGGTTGGAGACAATCCACATCTGTTTTCTTAATTTAATATCATGAAAAGCTACTGATTATGTACCTCACACCACCCTGTATCTATGTGAGATTGGTTTGTATTAACATATATATATAATATTATATATATATATATATATATATATATATATATTATATACATATATATTATATATATATATATTATATATTATATACATATATAAAAATATCATATATATATATATAATAGTATATATATATATATATTATATACTATAATATTATTATATAATTTATATATTATATATATATATGATAATATATATATATATATATATATATCTTTTATATATATATTATATATATATATATATATATATATTATATAATATAAATATATATTATATATATTATACTATATATAAATATTTATAATATATAATATATATATAGTTATATATATACTTCATATATATATATATATATATATATATATTATTATAATATATACTATTAGTTATCTGATATATAATATATACATATATATATATTATATATATATTAATATTATATATATTATTATATATATATATATATATATATATATATACCGTAATATACTATATAATATATATAGATATATATAGTTCTGCATACGTTGGATTAAGACGTGTTTATAAACAGAAAGATAATCAGAAAGAAAACAGCATGGGAATCTAGCGAAAGTGAGAAAAAGAAATTTTATGAAATAAATTCTCTACAAAAGATTACTTATTGGAATTGAAATTTTTTCACAAAATAAGAAAAATAATTATTTTTTAAAAATGCATTATAGATATAATTGGTGAATTTTTGATAAATAAATTGTGAAGTGGCATAATTACCAGTTTAAGTGCTTTTGGACTCTAGATTATCACAGATTTTTTTTTGCCTTAATTTTGCTTGAACATATAAAGTCAAAGCGCTTGAGGATCAAAGTGCAAATTAGTAAAAGTAAGGTGATTCTAATATAATTTAAATACAAGTGTTGCTACCAATCATCATCCAGGAAAGTCAATGTACTGAGGTTTTCTACTTTTATTACCGTGAAACGATCACTCAAGGCTTTCGAGTGCAAGTTATTATATAATCGAAGTATTCAAATAAATTAAAGATACTAGTGTTGCGAATCACATCAGATAGAATAAAATATCAAGCAAGAAAGAATTAAGTGTAGGAAAAAAAGCAAAGGAACTCTAGAAGAGGATCTTACATGCAAGGGTTTACATCAAGGATTACCTTTTGTTTTCCGTTCAGAATTAGAATTCGACACATGAGAAAGAAAGAGGAGTGTCTCAACAGTAGGAAGATATACATCCAAGTATTAAATTTCCTAAAACAAAGTTTTAATTTAACGTTTTATTTTATATATTTCTGAATTAGTTTTAGAATATAGATTTAGGATATTTTTGTATTGCTGGTTGTTTTGGAGCGTTTTGGAGCTTACGTATTGGGAAGTGCCTCAGGTTGTGGGATCCCGGTAAGCGTGCAGCCGAATCAAGTGTGGAAATAGTAGAAAGTAGTGTGGTGAATAAGAGGGTCAGGATAAAAGAGAGTAAGGGGGAGTAAAGAGTTAGGATGGGTAAAAGAGATTAGATTAAGAGTGGGTTGTTCATGAATGTGAGAGTAAATGAGGATTGAAAAAGGAAGAGTGGCGCTTAATGTTCGAAGAAAAAAGGTTGGATGTGCTAGGGGTTGACAGAAACAAAGCTGAAAGGATAGAAGGAGATGGACTTTGGAAAATTTAAGGGTATGATTTCGGGGAGTGAGAGAGAGTTGAGGGCGGAGAAGGAGAGAAATTATGAGAAAAGAGTTGTGGATAAGGTAAAAATTGCAAATAGCGTGAGTTCGAGGATAATGTGGGTTTAAAATGAAATTTTGGGGGGAAATGCTGGTTTATATGCGCGATGCCCACCAGTAAATGGAAGCGAGGGAGGAGGAGGAGATGAAAGATTTTGAAGTGAGTTGATGAATGTTGTGAAAGTTCGGGAAAAGATAAACTTTGTTTTAAGCGAGATTTGAATGCTAGGAGATGGGGAAGAGAGAGATGGAGAGAATCTAATAAGGTCATTTTGTAGGGCCGAAAGGAATGATAATGAGAGAACGTCTGTTTAGAATTGTGTGTTGATAGAAGAATGATAATTGGGAATACTTGGTTCAAGAAAAGTAAAAATCATAAGTATACATGGAAGAGTGAGATAACGGGGGGGAGGGCATATTGGAATATGGTGTGTTATAAATAGAAGGCATAGGGCAGATTACTAGAATGTAAATGTTACTTCAGAGGGCAGGAGGGGTTATCTGATCACTAGTTTGGTGGTTGTAATTCAAGGGTAGGGGAGACGGTAACGGTTAGGGAAAGAGAAAAAAAAGAGAGAATAGAACGTCAAAAGGGTGGAAAAATTAGAACTGAGGCAATGGTGTAAAGAGGGGTTTATGAGGGTATGAGGATAGGTGGAGGGACGTGAGAAGACGGAAACATTAGGAAGTGGAGGAGGAGTGATGAGTATTTAAAGAGACAAATTTGTGAAGAGAAGGCCAGAAGACTATGTGGAGTAGAAAAGGTGGGAGCAAGTAGAAGGAAAGGAAGTGAATCGGTTGGAGTGAGAGGTGAAAGATGTCGGTGAAAAAGAAAAAAGAGTTTATGTGAAAGATGGTTGGGAGAAAGGAGAAGGAAGCTGGGGAGAATATAGAAGGGTTAGAGTGGCAGCAAAGAGGGCGGTGAGGAGAGGGCGAAGAGAAATGCAAATAATGAATGTTGTGCAGAAAAGTGACAGAAAATTTTGAAACGGGGAGCAAGATATTCTGGAAAGAAGAAAATAAAAAAAGGAAGAAGATGGGGGGGTTAGGGTGTAAGGGAGGGAAGGGGAATGGATAGGAGGGGAGATTAGGGTGAGGAAAAGAATGGGGGAGAATATCTTTGAGGACTTATTGAATGAAATGGGTGGAAGAGATGAGGAGGATTTACATGAGGTGAGGGGGGGGGGGGGCGGGAGAAAGGGATATGAATACAAATGGAAGAAATTATTAGGGCGCTAACTAAAGGAAAAAAGGAAAGTCCACAGGTCTTAAG
>JABUQX010090081.1:0-18014 GCA_015478945.1 Trachelipus rathkii | reverse complement strand
TTAACAGCTCCTACTTAAATGACATCCTTCCAAAAGAGCATCAGGAATGTCAAAGTCACGAATTCCGTCATTCAATAATCTAATACAAAAATGACCAGCTAATTTTATTTTTCAAAATTCATTTATTTTTATTTAGTACAAAAGAGAAAAAAAATTCAGATGAAATAGAAAATATTAAAAGGAAAAAGAGAGAGAGAGAGGAGAGAGCAGATGAGAGGAAGAAGAAGAGAGAACGATGAGACGAGACGAGATGAAGAGATGAAGAGAGATGAAGAGAGAGAGAGAGAAGACGCAGCATGAGAGAGAGAGAGAGACGAGAAAAACGACGCAGAGAGAGAGAGAGAAAGGCGAATTTTTAAATATATATTATATATATATATATATATATATATATATATTATATATATATAATATATATAATATATATATAACTATACTTATATATTATATATATCATACATATATATACTATACTATATATCATATATATATATATAACTAATATATATATATATATAATATACTATACTTATATATATATATATATATATATATATAGCTAGTGTATATATATATATATATATATATATATGACAAATATTGTCAAATTTGGGAATGTGACGTCGAAAGAATTGGTTTTATATATTCTTTTAATTTCATGTTCCAATTTTTGACACTGATAATAATAATAATGATAATAGCTAACAATAATAATAATAATAATCAAATAATAATAATAAGAATAATAATTAATAATAATAATAACTCACATAATAATAATAATAATAATAATAATATCAATAAGATATAATAATAAGAATAATAATAATATAATAATAATTAATAATATCAAAATAATAATAAGTAATAATAATAAATAATAATATAATAATACATAAATAATAATAATGAATAATAATAATAATAATAATCAATAATGAATAATATAATAATTTAGAAATTATAATAGTATCATTAAATTAAAAATTATAATAGTAATAATGTTAACAATAAAATTAAGACAATTAATAATAATAATAATTATAATAATAATAATAATAATAATAATAATAATAATAATAATAATAATAATAATAATAATAATAATAATAATAATAATAATAGATAATAATAATAATATAATAATAATAATAATAATAATAATAAATCAAAATAAAAAGAATAATAACTAATAATAATTAATAGAATAATAATAATAATAATAACTAATAATCAATAATAAATAATAATAATAATAAATAATAATCAATAATAATAATAATACATAATAATAAAATAATAAAAGTGGGTGTGAGGGAGGGAGACGAAGATGTGGAATAAAATGAGAGAGAGAGAGAGAGAGAGAGAGAGAAGAGAGAGAGGAGAGAGAGAGAAGAGAGAGCAGAGAGACGAGCAGAGAGGAGCGATGAGGAGAGCAGAAGGCAGAAAATGTTTGGTGGGACGACACATATGGGGTCAGAACATTTCAAATAAATATATAGAATAATTAAAAAAAAAATTGATAAACATAAACACATGAATAACAATCACTAACAACTAAATTCTAAAAATAGTTACAATGAAACCAAATCTAGTGTTACATTCGCAGAGAAATTGAAATATTATAAACTGAGAACGCTTACTTGGTTGTATCAAAATATTTTTACTATTTTCTTTTTATGAATATGAATAAATTTAGTTGAGTTGTAAATAATAATAAGGGATAATTTTTTAATAACTAATATTAATAATAACTAAATAATAATACTAATAATGACTAATAATAATGATTAATAATAATAATATTACTACTAATAATAATAATAATAGAGATCAGAAATACTAATAATATCAATTTATAATAACTATATATAATTGCCAAAAATAATAATAATAATAATAATAATAATAATAATAATAATAATAATAATAATAATAATAATAATAATAATAATAATAATAATAATAATAATAATAGTAAAAGCATCTGATATGTTTTTTACTGAAATATAAGAAAATATACTTTTGTGGTTAATGTTAGCAATTTAATTAACTTTTTATTGGCTATTTTTTATTCCCTTTCATTTTACTAATATTTGATATTCCATCTCATTCAAAACAAGTGGAGATTAATTTAAGATCACTTTTTAATTCTTTTGCCCTCAATAATATTTGTTTTTATAGTTTAACAAAAATTTGTTGATATAGATATGAGACTTAATTTGATAAATCTTTTAAACAATCTATTTCAAATGTCTTTATCCTGCACGTTCAAGAGTATTGACCTTTTATCTGGCTTATAATCTCTTTTAAATCTTATTCTATATGTATTAGTTATTGATCCTTCTGGCAAGTAAATAATAATAATAATAATAATAATAATAATAATAATAATAATAATAATAATAATAATAATAATAATAATAATAATAATAATAATAATAATAATAATAATAATAATAATAATAATAATAATAATAATAATAATAATAATAATAATAATAATAATAATAATAATAATAATAATAATAATAGTAATAAAAAAAAATAATAATAATAATAATAATAGTATAATAATAATAATAATAAAATAATAATACAATAAATAATAAAAATAATAATAAGCAATAATAAAGATAAGAATAATAAAATAATAATAATAATAATAAAATAATAATAATAATAATAATAATAATAATAATAATAATAATAATAATAATAATAATAATAATAATAATAATAATAATAATAATAATAATAATAATAATAATAATAATAATAATAATAAAAAAATGAGAAAAAGTAGGACATAAATTTTTATATCCTTGTTCAGTAATATAACATGAATAAGTAGATCTCTTTAATAATAGGATTTAATCAGTTAAAAGCTCATGATTTGCCTTACAATGAGAACGAAAAATACTTAATGGTTATTTTCATTAATATTTTTAATTTCATTTCATTCTTTTTCCTCATCTTTCAAAGAAAAATATTTAATTACATGTTTAAATCTTCTTTTGTTTTTATATTACTATTATTATTTCATTCCTAAAATCTCTTTTTTTTTACGACGTTGAAACCCCTTGATATTAGCTTTCTTTGTTTTAGAGTCTAAGATATATTAGAAATAGTATTGTAAGGTGGGAATGATATTAAAGCCGTTCGTTAAAAGGGATATCATATATTTCATAAAACTAAAGCCTGTGAAGAGTGAAACGATGCTGCCCTATTCATGTCTCATCTGGGCCTAGAAGAACATATTAGAGAAAGGAAAAGAGGAGACTCATTTTTTACATGGACGGCTAATTTTCTCAAATTGCTGCTCAGTTCACCGGAGAGTTTTTTTTCTTTTTCTTCTTCTTCTTTTATACCTTTTTATTCTTAAGCAAAAGCTTTTTCGACTTGGCAAAATTCATCACGTGTTCAAATTATTCTTTTTATCCATATTCTCTGGTTCCCTTTAACTTTTTATTTTTTTTATTTTTTCCATCTATTCCATTATTATCTTTTTTTTTATTTTTATTTTTACCGTTCATAGGCGTTAAAATAAATTCTTAAATAACAATGATAGATAGAAGGGGAAACAGAAGAATTATAAAAACTTTTTTTCTTCTACTTTTTATTAATAAGAAAATAAACTGAAAGAGAATTGCCTAAAGATGGGAAAAATGTTTTCCACTGTTTATTTTTCCCAAGATTTTTGTTCTTTTTCATTTATTATTAAAGTTATTATTTTTTTCTTTTTTTTAAAAAATCTTATGGGTATAATAAAGTTTTGCTGCAAAGGTCGTATTTGTTTCATTCAAAAGTAAAAGATGATTTTTTTAACTTTTATAAACATTTTTACATATATAATAATAATAATAATAATAATTGGAGTCGAAAAAGGCAATAAATATAATAAAATAATTAATAATAATATATAATAATAATAATAAAATAATTAATAATAATAATAATAATAATAATATAATAATAATATAATAACTGAATAAATAATAATAAAATAATAATAATAATAATAATAATAATAATAATAATAATAATAATAATAATAATAATAATAATAATAATAATAATAATAATAATAATAATAATAATAATAATAATAATAATAATAATAATAAATAATAATATAATAATAAACGAATAATAATGATGAATAATAATATAATAATAATAATAATATAATAATAATAAAAATGAATAATAATAATAATGAATGAATAATAATAAAATTAATAATAATAATAATAATAATAATAATCAATAATATTAATAATAATAATAATAATTATAATAGTAAATTAATTATAATTAAAATTTTAAATTAGATTATATGATGTACCCGCTGACACAACAGTCCCACACATGGCTTACGCATGGATACAACCTAAGGAGGACGGAGTAAGAAGAAAATCATAGTCAGCACTTCTTAACATCCACTGACTATAAGCTATTATATCTATTGTATCAGATATTAATAATCCCTAGATACCACACTAGCATATGCTAAATCACTTCGTTCACACTACCCAATAAAAACGCACCATCGCAATACCCAACACATAAATAAATAGATAAAACTAATATCCTGAATTCTGACACAAATATAAATCCAGATCCTGAACCTTAATCCTGAAACCTTTGTGAGAAGAGCCGCACAGTAAGAAAGGAAAACTAAATATTACACTACACTCAGCTGAATAATAAAATAAATTAATAAATAATAATCGTCCACCACGATACCAATGGCTTAATACAAATGCGAATAATGGTAATGGTATTGATATGAATGAACCCATAATAAATTAAAAAATATAAATTATTTTATACATTTTTATAAATCAGACAACAAAAAAAGATAAGATTCACATCAATCAAATTATTGGTGCCTGATCCATAATCTTAAGAAGTTTTATTTTTACATCAGAGCGAGACAACCTACCTATTGGCGCTCAGTCTAGCTCACCGATTACCAACACAACTATCGACCAACAGAACGAGAGATGCGTAAGCAAATCTTACTCATATATTAATTCCACCACACTCTACATCACCCAGCACCACTCTGAGACTACCCATTTTAATACTTAACAGGGGGATACGACTCCTACGCCCGTGAGGCATATACAGAGGTATATCTTATTACGTCCACCGTTACCATTTCTCTATCCCCATAAGCATCTAAATCCTTATATCAATAATCATACTCGCCTCAGCATCACCAACCAAATTGAGCCAACTACAGAGAAGTCCAACCCAAACCTATACATCTCAAAATTATAATATTAGCCGACACTATATTATCACGACTCCTATATTGCTTATACAGTATGAAAAATACATAGATCATCTACCGACCTCTACAAGTCGCAAGTGAGCACGCAATCACGAGCATGACACACACGGTGTGAGACAAACAAGGAGAATCTGAAGATTCTTATATTACGCAATGCCTTCCCTAAAGAGGATATAATCTTAATAAATGGGCCACCAAAGATAGATAGATGAGATGAGATAGTATCGTCAATTAATGTAATAATAAGAATTAAAAAATAGATAGAATAGATAGAATGATTTCAGCTCCTTATATTCGTAAGAAAAGTTAACAGTTTAACAAACAATAAAAAAAAAATAATAGTAAAGAAGCAAACAAAATAATAAATTAACTATCCAAAACAAAAATATAAAATATATAATCCCTTAGCACTATACTAACATCAATGATAGGTACTTACATAAATATCATGAGGAGATCTAAAATGTGTATTCATTTTCAAGTGCAAACCCCACGCCTGAACCAACAGTATAAATCATTAGCCATAATCTTCTCAGAATCGACACTGAAAAACAATTGCGAGGAAAAACACTCTTAGAACTTTTCTATTCTTTAAAAATTTTTTTATATTCAAAAAATAGATGTACACCAGCACATCCCCTCGAGTTAGCGATATTGCACCGCACCCACCAGAAGTCAGACGAACCACATCATCAACGCACCGCATCCGCACAGACACAACGCACCGCAAACAAAACATAAACGCACAACAGCCAAACCGGCAAAAATCGAATCTGTCTAATGCGCCACCGAATGCATTCTCATACTGGTCCCTATCCGACACGTACAATCATGTCAACAGGTGGCATCTAAAAGGAAAGAATGCCGGAACCGTTGATCATAAATTTGCTGTTATATGCAACAGCCACACGCCCCACGCGCACCAGCAACAACAGCCCCGCACCGCACCGCACCGCACAGTACAAACCGCACCTGCAACAAAATGGTGTCGGGCCAACCCTTTCCCTAACTAGATTCCATCTCAATAATAAAAATTTTATTCTTTTTCTTACAATCCTACTGGGCTATATTAGAGTGACCAAAAGTCGTATATATTTTTAAGGATTAAAGTGTTAAATTACAATTAATGACCAGTAAAACAGATAAGAAGAACCAATTTGATACAAGTAGTATCGTGCTTACCCGGTCAAGACCAAATCATCCATGTTATTCAAGTACTCTAAAAGTTCTCAATCAGGCCTCAACTATTCTTACGGAAGGTTTAGCGAAATATTTCTCAAATATAGAGAATTAACATACAAATCCGCCCTACGGCGCGAGTAAGGGATAAGAAAGAGAGTGGGGATAATACAATAAGATTCGATTCACAGGGTACCAAAATAAATCCTCCACAGCCTAGAATTGAATGTAGAATCTCGCTATAATATTACGGTCAACGAATTTAGTAGAAAAATTTTATATCTTGCCACTTAATAATGGATAAGTTATAATTTAATAAGTACCCAAATTAGTTAAAAAATGTTAGATCGTTGCCAATTGAAAACCCGAAGCATTTCCAGGTTCAGGCGAATCCACTCCGATGTATCGAATAAATAAACCAAGGTATTCGCTTCTAACGAGTTTCGAAGAGTAAATTATTCAAATTTATTCCTATAGTAATTAAATAAAAGAGCGAGGCAATTAAATTAACTCATCTATCGTTTACTTCCCAATATCTCCAGCAACACTAATCAGCACCACAAATCCTAAGTCCAGATCATCACCGGTCTAGCTATTATTATTAAATACCCAAACTTCAGACAGAACCTGAGGTCACAGGTATTCTCCAGAAGAGTAATTAGAATAATAATAATAGTATAATAATAATAGATAACTAATTAATGAAGTGAACTTAATCCAATCATATGAATCAAGCTGACAATATTGAGATACCTTATTAATGAAATATCCAAAGTAATAATAATAATAGATAATAAGTAATAAATAACAAATAATGAATAATGAATAAGAAAATAATTATAAGAAACAATAATAGTTATAATAACTAAATAATCAAATAATATATAAATCAATTCCATTATATATATAGTAAAGTAATAATTAATACAATAATCATAATATAAGTCTATTTTTATCGTACAAACATCAATTCTATATCATCTATACTCCAAACGATTAACATAAGACACTATATCTAGGGACTTCATTATGGATTATATCCAGATGAGTGGTATGTTCGGAGATTGAGTTAACTTATCTTTTACTAATTATCTAATGAAGAGATATATAGTTTTATGACACGACCAACCCCAATTAAATTATAAGCTAACAAATATTGCTATACACAAATGTGCTATTGTATCAATCAAATTCTTAGCTGAATATACATAGTGATCAGAACAACTGAAGGTCAAGAGGCATGACCTTACCCTCGAATAAGTTCCCAACATTAACAAGCTTCTCTAACGAATTACGGTAATCTTATCTAAACTCGAGAAAATTACAAATTAATGTCAATATTAAAGCTTATATATCTGAAATTTTGTCTCTTAAACTCGATCGAAAATTACAAATTATTTGTTTGTGTTCCGTAGATATGATAAAAAACATTTTGTTATTTGCCATGCAACAGTTGCTGTCATAATCTTATACATTTATAAACTACTTCCAGTATGATTTTATACGCATTTTTTCTATTATCATGCTCGTAATTTAAAAGAATTTACCCTATAAGTTCATCAACATTACAAGCTGCTCTCTGGCTAAAAGATCCATCTTCTTTTCGTCTCTTGCATACCTACTGCGAGTGCTATTAGATCCCAAATTGCACATGACATCTACGTGTCAAATCTACTTAGCCTCCCATATACACATTCAGAAGTCACACTATATCTACGAGAGTCATGGAAACACTCTAAATCAGAAGTAGGCTTATACATCTTATGGTATGTGTTCAAACAACTCTGAACTAGTAGGGAGCAAAAAAGGATATCTAGAGATATATAATACAACTATTAATTACTGATATAAAGGAAATCTCAATTCGCTGACCTAAATCCCAGTATCCAAGCATCCAAAATCCTAGCATACTAATATTCTAGTATAATAGCATAACAGCATGCTAGTATCTCAATATAGGAGATGCATGACCTAATTTATATATATGACATTTCGTGAGTAAGTCAATATTTATTAGATATAGAAATCTAATATTTGAATTCGATATTCTATTAAAAAAATTAAAAAAAAAAGAAGAAAGGCTCAAAAAGTCTATCAAGCAGAACTATATCGTTTCTCTCATATCTTTCTCTAAGTTCTCTTTCATTCGGTTTTTTATTTTTATTTTTTTTATATTTTATTTTTTTTAGTTTAACCTCATCAGATATTAACCTCCGTACTAGCAGGATCATATTAGCTATTCATGTTGCGAATAATGATTAGCACGAAAATATCACTGTATTCTAATACTATGTATCGAACTTTAGGATGATTCATATTCTCATCCTCAATCTCCCAATTCTATGAACACGACTATATCTTCTCCCTTTCTAGCCCATCATAGCAAGCAATATTTTTAACGATATATATATAATTATAAGTTTTCTTTTCTTTTTACCTACAACTTATAGAGCTCAGGTTTTAAAAATGGCTAGAGATTCGTTAGAACAGCTACACGAGAAGATGCATTAGCATTACTCAAACTCTCCAACATAATCCGATTGGAATAACACATTAGAATGCCTATTAGGCAGGAGAGAAGGATTGGATCCAGAACAAGTTCACAGCGCCTAGGTCTTTCCCCCTCTGATCTATTCTTTACTATATAAGTAGAACAAAACATTTCAAACTGAGAAAAAGAACGTTCTATGCATCTATTGATATCTGGGACGGAGATGACTTAACATATTTATCTACTAAACCTGTGATTAGTCGTGATCACCACTATATATAGTCATTATTAGAAGAGGTTCTTATTCTACTATTTATGTCCACTTTCATATATCTATAAAACAGCTTATCAGGACTGATTATTCTTCCTATTTTTAAAACGATATTAGTCTTTATAAAGACGAATGAGTAAAAGAAATTACCAATGGTGTACACTGGCTATAAAGTTCCTATATCCATATAATGTGTTGATTTCCCCTTGGAAAATAGATGCTATAATATAAAAAGGGGATAATTTACATGTGATCCATTCAGGTTAGAAACAACAACAAACTAGATTATAGAAATAAGTTACATGACAATTTAAATAGAGTACTATGATAATCTATTATAAAATTTTTATATATCGACTAGCAATTTATACGATAACTGAGATATACTATATGAAGATAATTGCAATAAACCCTGAGTATATTGAATATCCTAAATTTAATAATTGTAAAATCTAAATAAACATACACAATGATAATACCTATATTGATCGGATATAATAATAATACGAGATAATAAGTAACAAGATTTAGTTTGAATATATATTTAAAAAACATACACTATAAACATAAATATAATACGCATACCCTAAATAATTAACCATAATTAATCCAGGATCGATTAAACAATAGAAATAATAGACACAAAACTACTAATATTATACATCTAACTATATTGCATCAGAAGAATAGATAGTGTCAAGAAGAGACATGATCTCGATACAAATAGAATTTCTAATAAATAATACGAAGAAAAAGAAGAAAATCGATGCAGCAAATATCAATAATAATTTCAAACATGATATTTATGTGAAGATATTTTCAACGGAGAGATGAATAGAGAATTAATAAATAATGAATATAATAAAGTAATGCAAATAATCATATTCATGCATGATAAGCATTTAATAGAGAAAGAAAGAGAAGAGAATTGCAGACACTTCGCATACAGCCAGTCAAGATCATTGAAACCAATGCGTTATAGACAAATATAAGAGTCATAAAATATACACATCACAAAGAGCGCTAACCACTGTTCTATAGACAAAGCATGCCAACTTGAATAAACCACAGGACGCCCAAGTCTGGAGAGATATTAAGAAACACGACCTACAAGATTACAAACTTACACTAAATAACCGAAGTGATATGAGAAACAAAAACATCAAGAGAAGTTAGCAGATTTGTTAGAAGACGTCATAAACCGTAATAAGAATAGAGAAGTCGAGAGCCATAATTTATAAACAAAAGTCTGTATCACTAAACTCACAATAATCTCACACGGTCATGCATTAAACCACAACTTTTAAAATCTACCTACGTAAGAAGAGTGATTCCCTTTTATATTCAATATAAATAAATCTTTATCAACACTAAATAATCACCAAATATAAACTCAGATAACACGCACAATAACTCACAATACAATTCTCACTGGAGCAGGATGACAGACAATAGCTACAAAATAAATAACTTGAATACACACAGGTCACCCAACATAATCAATCTTAAGCTCAACTGGCAAATCAGCGACGACTCTGCAAAACAAACACCATATTCAAACCAACTTAAATTGTCATAGATCCAATATAAATTTCAGGTCCTAAACTGAGACCATTTTGTTATGCATTGTATTCTATCATCCAAGAGCAATTTTTATTTGGACCAACAACAATTTCTTTATAAGAACGTACATAAATCGTAGAGTACAGGTTCAAAATGAATACAACCACATCTTTATCAATTGCGGATGATAATAAACAACAATCACTAATCCAATAGCAAGAGTAAAGATGAAACTCTCTATTGATATATATCTTCGAGAGATTATGAGCAGCTTAAGAGAAGTAATAGCACTCATTTATAATCTGTGTGTAACTAACACTAGTAGAACCAATAAAGCGGCTATTTATAGCCACCATATATCAAGATTTTATGCAATTAACAAGGCAATAACTCAGCATGATCCCAATTGTGCTATACTCCTTGATTCCTAAATCTCACGCTTTGGTAATTACATTCTAATTTAGTCAGCACATGTTATCTCATTATCTGCATATGTATATCGGATTTTTTACATATATACATCTTCATCATTCACTATGAACAGAATAAAGAGCTTGACGCCCTAACCTTTAGAGTGAATGAATTAGTTAAGTAGCCATAAATCGTCACTAATCACTATGAATAAAGATAGATCTATGAATACGAATATATATGTTACTTTATAGTATAAATTTAGAGAATTCACAAATATTATACAAGTGAGAATATCATATAGATAATATCTCAGACATATTGAACTATAGAAATGTTCAGCGGATATGATCACTCTGTATGAGCTATGAGGAGATTGTGATGTAGCCCTTTTGCTTTTTATCGAATCACTCAGTGACCACTTAAATATTACTTCAGTATGATCGTCCACGAAACTTGTCAACAACTATTTGTTCAAGAGTAACACATACAAATCACATGAATGCAAAGAATATACGAGTATTAATAAGTCATAATCACATCTCAAAATGGATAAATCAACAAAGCTATATGCACATTAACGAGTCGGCTGTAAGTTTAAAATCTATTATTCGAATTCCTGTCATAATAGTGTGACCAAATATTATGAAATATTCATAATTATATTTTCATAATCAACTACCCGCTATAATCGTAAAGCTATTGCTAAGTGTCTTGAAATATGATCCCTACTATGCTTATGTCGGTGTTGCAAAAACTCATAGTACATTTAATTCCTCTTATCTTTCTAACCACTCAGCCAAAAGATTTCCACACAATGTGTTTCTATGAATGCACACACCTACAGATATAAGATCCACTACTCATCATCCATTTAGACATACTGAACAGACAGTTGATTCCTAAATTATACAAATTACACTAAGTCCAGCAATAGAAACAACCTAACAATTTATTGCTGGATTATACAAACCATATATAGTAATTTATCGGATAGACACTAAGCCCCATTAAAGTAACCTACTATAAAACTGTCGACATCCGTAATATAAATTACCCATATCTAGACTTCTATGATTAAAAGTAATATCGATACCCCTTAATACAATCGTTTATGCAAGTATGATTCTCATATATATCTATACAAAAAGAACTAGATTGTCGATGATATATATCGTACCACATTCGAAGGAGAAAATAATAGCTTATACCACTCTTTTTGTAAAATAATCTAGCATTATCATATTTCCTTATGCCCCTTTATTCAATGTAAACATTACGAACCCTTAGACAGAGCTCGCGTCATATCTATTGTTTCGTGTCTGGCTAAGTGCGCATTCTAAAGAAATGAAATCCCATTACTAAAAACACATAAACAGATAAACTAAGTTATAACGCTCATTTGTCTCTCAAAAATATATCTACAGGCAATAAGAATAAAAATTAATATAGATTATATTGACAACTAAGTACCATAAATATCTAAACAATAATATTCTATCTAACAGACATCAAGCAACAGGCGAATACACTTCTTACTTAATGTATTTCTCCATTTATCAGTGTATGGATTCTGACCCATTGGAACAGTCACATATGGAATGCCAATCTAGAGGAAAGATAGTATGGATTCGCGAAGCATAGTATATGACGCACTATGATTAAGTATACTATTTTTTATGTTGAGACATATGGATGGCATCGACTTTTCATTCAACTATTAATAGTGTTAACGATTTCACTTAGCAAGTATTATTAAATAAATTATTTATTGCGTTCTAGTATCGTATACAATAAGTCTCGTATAAACCCATCACATATTTTTTTAATTCCAGTCTCCAGAGAAGTCATACCATACTACACTGATACATGGATTCCCACCAAAATAAACATCAAAACACTAAATACAATATATAGTACTACTAAATTGAATAGTATTTAAATTTTATTTTCATTTTCAAACTACACTAATATTTTATCTCTCTTTTATATTTATAATAATAGATTATCTATTATATAATATAAATATATATACTAAAACAATATATATATATATAATAAATAAGCTATATTTATATAATACCCTGGTTTAATATATACTATATACTTCATTATAATCATATTATATATTACACATATTCATAATATATATATATTGCTACTATTAATTAAATATTTCACATATCACTACAATTATAAAACTCATCTCTTTTTAACAATAAATTACTTAAACATATCTATTAATTCAGTATTATATAATTAATATTCATAATATATATCCTGGAATATAGATCTAAATTTACATGTTATATTGATCAGTCAGTGTCTGGAGGTTATATTCCAACCTAAATTGTATATATATATAACCGTAATGTAATAATATTATATATTTATATCATGATATATTGATCAAGTCATTCTGGAGGATTTGATATTCCACCTAATAATTGTAATATACCAAATGTATCTTACGGACTCACATATATATATAAATATAAATTAAAATAGTATATATACTATATAGTAATATATATATATTTGTTACTATAATATAAACGTAAATATTAAGACAACTAGTTATTATCTATATATAACATAATTATTGGATCAATAAATCCATTAGTTTGATTACTTAATTCCAATTCATTAATAATAAGATATACTAATAATAATGAAATCAAATATATATATACTAAATAAAATATCAAAATTAGTAATTCACTATTAATCTAAAAAGCAAATAAAACTATATACTTAAGAAAAACTGTATAACAGGACAAAGTCTTAAATAGTATCTAATATTATGTTATTATATAATAAATATCACTATGCTAATAATACTCTCCGTATATATATATTACTTCTATATTAGTTCGATATTATAAACACCCTCTTATATTAAGAAAATTCGTATCTATACAGGTATAAGATACTATTATATATATACATATAATAATTATATATATATATTACTATATATATATTATATTTAAATAAATAATATATAAATAATATTAAATTAATATATATAATTATAATTAATATTATATTACTAATTATATATAAATATATATTAATAGATTATATTAATATATATATATATATTAATATATTAGTATATATAATTAAATATATATATAATTAATATAGTAGTATACTTAATATTATATAATTATATTACTTTATAATATATACATATATAGATAGTGATTTTATAATATAATATATATATAAATATAATATATTATATATTAATAAATATTATATTAAAATATATAATATATATATATCAATTATGTGAAATAACGTGAGTTTTGAATTAATATATATTTTTTGCGCAATTAAATATATGCACGATTATTATTTACAAAAATAAAAAGATTCTTATAAAATTAATTGTTAAATAATTGCAATAATTTTTAATTTTATGTTCTTGTAATTTTTTTTTAAAAAGATTCTATATATTAATTTTAATAAATTTACATTTAATTTTAATATATACATATTTAATATATTATTTTTATTATTATTTAATATATCGTTATATTAATTATTATTATATTTAATTATATATATAGAAATTATGTTAATTTATATATATATATAATATATATACACTTAATTATATATTTATATATATTAATATGATATTATTATTAATTAATTAATTGTTATTTTTATAAAATATATTCCTTTGTTATTGTGAATTATTTATTATTATATATTAATTATATATATATTATATATTTATTATTATATATATATATATTATAATTTATATAATATATTCTTATAATATATATATTTAAATTTAATTGTTATATATAATTATTATATAATTATTAGTTATATATCATATATATATAATATAATATGTATTTATAATTATATCTATTATATTTTAATATTATTAATTATATTTACTTATATAATTTATAATTATATTATTTAATTATATATATATATAATTAATTAAATATATATATATAATATATTAATTAAGATGTTATTAATAAATATTAAATTAATATATAATAAATAGTATATATATATATATATATTATAGTTGTTAACATATATAAATCTTACTTAAGTATAAATAATTTCCTTTAATTTCTATTGCTTACATAATTACCAATTTCGATATACTCAATCTACTTTATTATCTATCATTTATTTGTGAAGTTATATCACTATTATTATTTCTATTATATTATTATATTAATTTACAATTATTTATTAATAATTTATTATCTAGCAACTAAGAAACATAATAAAAAGAGATTTCAATTTTAAATTACTTATTCATATAAATTAATATCATTTAGTTATTTTCATTTACATAATATTAATTTATTGATAAATTTACTTTAAATTATGAAAATATTATATATATATATATTAGTATACATATAAGTATAGGAGTTAAATTTTATATAATAATATCAATCACAGAAATGCGGTGCATATATATATATATATATAGGATATATATTGTGATTAGTACACTGAGTATATATATATGCGTATGAGATTACACATTATATTATATATAGTTACTTCCTGATTTTATATGGTATAATTATATTACTATATATATATATATGCGATTATTTATTATGTATATATATAATTAGCGATATAATACAGTATTATGTATATATATATTATATATATATATAAATATATTATATATATATATATATTTATAGCAGTACTTTACTATATCTGAGCTATATATAGCGATCTATAATATACTTGATATAGCAGGTAGCTCAAAAAATTATCTCAGTATATAAATATATATATAGTGACCTAAAGATACACTAAAAAGAACAAACCTAGTCTTATAATTTATCTGAGAAATAGCATGCCTTACGCTACGCTCTATTCAATCTCTAATATATTTATATTTTATAGTTAAAACATTTTAAGATATGAATTATTATTATAAAGTTTATCTTTATTTTTATATATTACACTTAATTCGAGAAAATTCAATTAATTTTTTTTCCTTTCACGTATATCCTCACCATCTTTCTTTAATAATTATTTTCAAAAATTATCTATCACTATATAAATAATACAACTGTATAAAAAAAAAAAATCATATCATCTTAAGGAAACTACTAAAGATCAATTCGACGTATTTTTATGTTTCATATTCAAAGCGTGATATTTTAGAGTAGAACGATATACAACGAATGCTTACAATTAGAATATCGAGCGAATTCATCAAGCAATTTAGGAACAGACTCTGAAAACTGCGAGAAGATTTATTCAAAACATCTATAAGAACCGTCTACCACCAGCACAATGCACCTTGATCACAAAGTAAGTTGAGCTATCGAAAGCAAACAAATTTAAAAAACTCCAACTAATTTATCTAAAATCAAACTGTTACCTAATTCAATAATAATTTCTTAATTAGCATATAAAATATTTCAATTTACAATAATTAAACCTATTAATATATACAATTTTGTTAAATAAGCAAATAAGACATAAATATAAATATATATATATGAGAAGTACTACTATGGCATTACTAATAATATAAAAGATGTTCTAATTTAGAGTATAATTAGACATAATAATACATACTATAATAATAATTTAATAGTATATATGTTCAATGAATAATAAATATATAACAAACTAATAAGAGGGAGTAGTGATATAGGTAATAAATATATTAATATTATATATAAGAAACCAATCATTAATGAAAAGATTCACCATGACTCTTGTAGGTAAATAATTTATGTCAAAGAATCAATAGAGGTACTACATATATAAATCTATAATGGCTATATTGTTATAGGTTCCTTGTACTGAATAGTTATTAATAAGAAATCTAATTATATAAGACTATACCATGAGTCGCCTATAGACCTTGTAGTAAAAATTTATATATATAATGAATATACTAATATAATATAGATATTAAAGTACATGAGGGATAACTCCCTGAAAGCAATAGGGGCCAAGTACGTGAGATGGCTTTTCCTAAATAACCATAACGTAAGTGAAAGCATTATATGAGACTGAGTTTATATATTATATATAATAATTATAGAACATGTAGAAGATTAAAGAATCATAAGTAATGAGTACCAATATGGACTAGTATACTAAAACCTAGTGATAAGTATCTTTATAATAATAATCATATTTAATAATAGACAATATGGCGTATCACTATAATATAGATACTACTTGGAACTTTATCATGAGAATATAATCGACTAATAATAAGTAATTTATTATAATATGACTATATAATATTATATATTTATTATAATAAATATTTCATATTTAAATATATAATAGTATAGTAAGTGTGTAATTTGATGTATATAGCTATATATTTATAATAGTATTACTTACAAAATTTAAAGCATTATAATTGTATAGTTAAGTCAATTGTGAACATATTGTAATACTGGACTTCGTCCATACATATATACGTATATATACAATAAAATAGATATTATAAATATATTTGAATTAGAATTTATGTTAATATCTTACCATTCTATTTCCCCGTGGAGAAAATTTTTAATGATGTAATAATTAATATATAATTGATAATTAATAAATTATATATATTTTAATTATTATAATATATTAAATATATATTATATATATTATTTAATTAATATATTTAATTATTATATAAATTATATATATTGGAATTATAATAAAGATATCAATGTTATAATTATATTAGCGATTTCAGAAAATAGTTAGTTAAATATTGATTATAATATAAATTTATATATATGTATATGAAA
>JABUQX010090080.1:22500-24212 GCA_015478945.1 Trachelipus rathkii | reverse complement strand
ATTTACAACTTTTCTTATAAGTTTCATGAAAATCAGTGTAAATCAGCTGGTGTCTATTAATTGATAATTTCGTCCATAGTTATAAATATGATATTTGGAGGCCTACTTTTTCATATAATAATTTAAAAACAAAGTTTTACCACAAATATTATTAAGTACATTATTTTATTATCTATTAAAAAAAAAAAAAAAAATTTTAAACATTCCTATAACAAAGCATGGCCATGATACACCAAAAATGTACCGAATAAAAGTACCGATGTTTTTCGGTACCGGTACACAAAAATTTGATTGGGCGATACCGTTACATTCAAAGTGTTAGCGATACTGGTACGTAGCCGTATCGCCCATGTACCTGTACATGTGCGGTACTGCCCATCTTCTGTATATATATACAGATTAATATATATATATATATATATATATATATATATATATATATATATATATATATATATATATATATATATATATATATATATATATATATAGGGAAAAATATTTAAAAAAAAAACATGAATGTAGCATTTATCTGAAAAAAATGTATAGCAGCTGCATTTCCACTCGCGCTATAGATTCTTATGAATAACTGATAAATCCATATATAAGTAAAACACATGGTTAAGATTACAATCTGCGATGATCAACAATTACTACATGGCTTGTAGCCATTTGGCTGAAAGATTCACGGATTGTTGCTTTTTTTTTGTAATTAATTTTTATTTATATGGAATTTTTTTTTCATTATTTATCGGCCACTGTGTTGTTGGGCTGTCTGAAGCCTGTCTCTCTCTCTTGTTTTTTCCTTTCTTTATATATATATATATATATATATATATATAGGAAATATAAAGATATATATATAAGTATATATATATAGCATATATATATATATATATATATATAGTATATATATATTTATATTAAAATAAATTTGTTTGAAGATTGTATGAATGTGTGTGCTTTTTGTAGTGTTGTCTGAAAGGGAAAGTAGGATTTTGAAAATGTTTCTATGATAGAGAAATTAGAGTTGATGGTTTTGATCATAGTCGGTGCATCGTATTGGGTTGGAGACTATTATGACAGGATTATAAATGGTTTAGTGTTTTGGCATTGAAATGTGTATTTAGCATATCTAGATAGTATTTTAAAAGGAGTAATTATGTCCCTTCAAGAAAACGAAGAATTTAGGTGGCTTTAGTGTAAACGGTTATGGTTCAGAGAGCAATGTTTTGGGGTTTTAAATGTTTGATTTCATGATGGAAATTTAGAGTAATCTTATATATTGTTTAAATGCTGAGGTAAGATGAGAGTGTGTGTGTGTATGTCTTATGGTGGAATTAGCTATGGGAGAGTGAAAATAATATATTTAATATTATATTGCCGAGCTTGTTATGCTGTGAATGTAACATAAGAAGGTGAAGTGAGTATCGAACATGAGATAACATACCTTTAGGCTCTAATCATATGAAATGGAGTTGTTTAATGTTATTTTTTGGCTGGATGGTAGATTGATATGTTTCGATGGTAATAATAATGCAGATTTTTCTAGGGAATCTGAAATTATTTTGAAAAGAAGTGTGTTATCTAGTTGGAAAATGTAGTTTTGTGTGTGGTGTATGTGAATATAGAGGGTGTTGTGTGATGCTTGGTGTGTCATCGGCAAAAATTGATATTTTTGTCTGTGGTTGGTTTGTAGGATGAGAAAGTCA
>JABUQX010090080.1:0-12500 GCA_015478945.1 Trachelipus rathkii | reverse complement strand
ACATATGCTATATATTAAGGCTGCTGCTGCTGGCTGGTTGGCTGGTGCCATAGCAGTATATATATTATTGTTAGTTAGCTGTTATATACATAAGGTTATATATATATATTATTAGCTAAGGTTGCTATGGGTTATACATACAGTTGGTTGCTAAGGTTGCTATTATATATATATATATTAAGTAAGTTTTTTTTTTATAATGATCCCAACATTTTAAATTATTTAAACCATTAGTTTCGGGTTATTACAAAACACCCATTTTCAAGGCTGAATGCATAATGATATAAACAAAATAAAACAGTTAAATTGATCATAAAATAATAATAGAAGTGCTGCTTCACTTTTTGTAAATAAAAAATTAACTAAATAGTTAGAAGAGTCAACCAAAAAATAGAAATTCAACTTCACTTAAGGATGTTTAAATTATTAAATTGTAGATTTTCATTTAGGGAGGGCTTCATGTTCCAAATATATAAAGATTCCAAAACTTTCAAATCTTCAGCATTTCCATGGTCTAAAATTTTGAAATTTTGATCCGATATATGATGATTAAAACCTGAAGTAATGATTATAAATGGCTGAATAGGGTGGATTATGGGAGGACCTCAAAGTTCTACTTCTGAGATACCCTTGTGTCTGTAAGCAATTGTGTGGAGAGACGATGAGAAGATAAGGCGGTGGTATATATATATATATATATACAGCAGTATATATATATATATATATATGTTATGCATATATATATATATATGTTATATAATATATATATATACAGCAGTGTTATATATATATACAGCAGGTGTTCCAACCACCGAAAAACTATATTTTTTTTCAAAAACCAAAACCGATATATTTTTTTAAAAACAAATAAACCAATGGTTTTTTTGTTTTTTTGGGGTTTATGCTATTTGATGGTTTTAATGGGGGAGTTTTTATTGGTTTTAATAGATTTTAAAAGGCAAAAATCACTACTGGAAACTGTTATACACATATGCTAACACATATTTTAAAATTCTTTTTTATGAAATTTTTTAGGTGCTGACATCAAGTTTTCGTGATAACAGTAAAGTGGATAAAATTATTATATTTTTGAGTTTTACATATACTCATCAAAGTAAAAAAAAAGAGGTCTGTCAAATATTTAGTAGAGGCTGAAAGACCGGGTTCGACCTGATTATTCTACCAAAAATAAAAATAAAATACGCATAAGGCAGTTTATTCAAATTAACCTATAACAATATACAAATGAATTCTTATTTACCGCATATATGAATGCTAGGGAATATATATATATATATATATATATATATATATATATATATATATATATATATATATATATATATATATATATATATATATATATATATATATATATAGAGAGAGAGAGAGAGAGAGAGAGAGAGAGAGAGAGAGAGAGAGAGAGAGAGAGAGAGAGAGAGAGAGAGAGAGAGAGAGAGAGAGAGAGAGAGAGAGAGAGAGAGAGAGAGGGTAGATTCATCATTAAAAGTCGAAACTGAAATTATCATTAAGAATTTTATACAAAAACTAATTTCCCTGCTTAGCTGTTCCCAAACTATTTCTAATGTTGCTGTGCACAAATTCAAAAAGTTGAAAATACCCTTTCAATATTAGTAGTTGATGAAGTTGCTGACAATATGCTTATTATTTTATATATGACCTTCTCATCTAATTTTTCTTTGAGAGATCTGTACCAAGATGAAGGAGTCACTGCCGACAACAGAGACTCATCAAACAGGTAACTTTTATGAAATGGAGGAGAATTTGCTCTTAATTTTATTCCATAAATTCCACTGCTTTTAAATACATCCTCTGGAAGTACTGTGGTCTGATATCTTAGGTTAAAAATATATGCCAATTAATGATGATACCTCCTTTTTACTTTGCTATAAATCTGTCTGTTGAGTGGTGGATTAAGCTTTTCTAGCTAATATTCATATTTTTTTAAATATAAACATCATCACTTAGTTTACAGTCACTGCCCTTCTAGCTTTGTTGATGCTGTGGCCACACTCCACAAATGAGTTTTATTATAATCTTTTGAAAATGTGGCATCGATGAGTAGAAAATGAAATCCCCAAGAGCTCGAAACAAGAATCATGTTTTAAACATGTTAAGGGGAATATTAAATAGTATATATATATATATAAGCACAGAAATATATATATAGCATATATATATATATAGTTATATATAAGTTGGGTTATTAGCAGCAGTTGTTAATTTAAGTTGGTTATATATATATATATATAGTTAAATATATATATATATATATATATATATATATATATATATATATATATATATATATAATCATTCCTCACAATAATATAAAATCAGTTAAGAAGTACTTTTACTTATTCTTCAGCTGCTCTCTCTGATTGAAAATTGAGAAAAACCATTATTTCAAACAAGTGCTGAAGAAAACTTTATTAATGTAAATACATTTTTTTAAAATATTTTATGCATGATTTTTTTATGGTTTAAACCATTGCTTTATGTAATAAAACCGCTAGTTTAAACCATCCCACTTATATATATATATATAGCAGCAGGACCTAGTAAAAAACTGAAAGAGGAAACGCGAGAGCAGAGCATATGGCATGCAGAGTATATAGTGGAGGAGGAAAGAGGGTATATATATATATAGGTTGTTATATATATATATATATACTATATATATGTATATATATATATTTGTAAAGTTTAGTCCCAGTGCTAGCCAACAATACGTAAAGTTTGAACTTAAAGATACGACTAAAGCGTGGTGCAGGATAAAAGAGACAAACTTTAATAATAAATAAATTAATACAAAATATGGTAGCGTAATACAACTTCGGAGTAAGCGTGTATAGGTTCAATATTTACATATATGGGAATAAAAAAAACGATACATAAAAGGGGGCAAGCTTGGCTACAAACTTGGGGTAGTACCAACTACCGGGATAAAGGGAGCAGTACCAGTACCAACTAGTAACTACTATACTGTCTGGTACCAACCGGACAGGTGGGAGTAGCCGTTAGGCTAAGCGGCAGTACCAACTACCTCAGAGGGAACCAACCAAAGACTTGGGTTTGGCAGATAGTACCAACTAAATGCCGGGGATGTCAACTCAGTACCAACTAAGTCTGACGGGTGGGAATAGCTAATTAAAGCTAGGCGACAGTACCAACTGTCTCAAAGGGAACCAATCTTGGCTAAGCGCCAGTACCAACTAAAGACTTGGTTGTCAACTCAGTACCAACTAAGATTGACGCCAGCTGAAAAGTTAGACCTTTCTAAAGTAGTCAGACTACAGTTGCTAGCAGAGAGAACTCTAAGGAGATCAACTCCTTGTTCTTCCTGTTGAGTAGATTTTCGGTGCCTAAAATATTCTGAAATGAAGTTTCAACGGTCGAGTCTTAAATAATAATAAACTACAACTAAACTAAGTTTATACAATATAAATAAAAATGATAAACTAACTTATATTAAAATTAATTGTACTTACTCAAAAATAAAGGGTAACTAAATAATCTTTAATCTCCCATTATAACTAAATAGGACTAAATAAATACAAAAAAATTGTTAACCTTATAAAAAATATATCATACGCAAATACTTTACCTAAGAATATTTAAAATTAATAAAATAAATACATACATCAAATTATATCAAATTTAATAAATCCTGTGATTTATTTATTTATAATAAACTTAAAGCATTCCTAAAAGTAATTTTATCCTTAACAAAATAAATCAAGATGGTTACAGTCAAGTACTCTAAAAATGCCAACCGAAATAAATAACAATAATAAGAATATTAAAGTTATTTATGGAAGAAACTAATGTTATTCGTAAATGTTATTTCATAACACATTTAACTATAAATAAATTATTTGGATAACTAGGAATATAAAAAAAAAAAAAATTAACTAACTTAAAATTACGACGAATCAAACTTAAAATGGAAGCTTTGGTCACAACTTTAATAGGTCTTTCAAAAAATATAAAAGTGAGGAGCTCAAAAAGTTAAAACAGCAAATCTAAACGATATTAAGTAATTTAACAAATAAATAATGATTTTACCTTATATATTATTGAATAATAAATAAAAAATGATACAGATTTAATAAAATAAACCTAATAAAGCTTATAAAAAGACAAAAAAATAGTAATTAAATTACTTTAGTTTTCCATAAAATTAGTTTGCATCAAAGAAAACCGAAATAAAAGATATAACTTTTATAAATGGAATGGCAATTTTTAAGTCTTCAACAAATCAGAACTTTAATTTTACAACGATTTATGAAATGAAATATATATCAAAAAATAGAGAAAAATAAACTTCATTATATAAAAATAACGTTTTTCTGAAATAATATCTGCAAATACCTTTTCCAACCGTCTTTTATTGGTAAATGAGTCTTTTATCATAAAATACGTGAGCGGATTCCTTTTTAAAAGGTAAACTAATCTATTTTATTTTATTTAAGATTTTATATAATAATTAAAAATTTTACAATATATATATATATATATATATATATATATATATATATATATATAAATATATATATATATATATATATATATATATATATATATATATATATATATATATATATATATATATATATATATATATATATATATAATATATTATATTTTTATATATATATATAAAGTTATATATGATATATATATATATGTATATATATACTGAGAAATGCTTTTATCGAATGACATTGAATAAAATTTGAATTATATCTGAAAAAAATAAAGTTAACCCTCTCAAGGATTTACGCATTAAACTATTTACGAGCAAAATATTTAATATAACTTAACACCGCCTTGGTGATTGTCAAGGCATTTTTCATTCGTGCTCTCTGTGCATACTTTAGTTAATAGGATAATATGTTCGTGCCGGATGTAAAATTTTATAAGATTTTCGAAATTAAATTTATTTATTTATATATATATATATATGAAAGAGTATATATATATATATATATATTTGTATATATAGTTATATATATATAAAGAAGAAGATATATATTATATATATATATAGTTGTTGGTTGCTACATATATATATATATATATATATGTTATTACAATTGGAACATATATATATATATCAGGGGTGTATATATAGGGTAGGCCGGTTAGGTAGCTCCTACCAATATTTTTTAGGCTTTAAATAATTGAAATTAAATTGTGAGCATACTAAATTATTAAAATTTTATATAAAAGTTAAAAGAAGCTATTTTGCATCATAAATTATAAAAGAAAAACAACCACAATAATAATAGCTATAATAATTATTGAATTCATTTAGAAATTCTTGCTCCTACTCTGATCTTAATAGTAAAATTATTTACCCCAGGCGGACGAATGACGTCATTTTCATCGTCAACTTATAAAGGAGCGGACTAGTCTGTCCTACCTATAAATCGATAAAAAAATAATCGATGATATATATGAAATCTTTCGTTCTCGATCTCCGTAAATATGTACGAAATATGTGGTTTGTGGCAGTTTCTTTGAAATTTTTGTATCGAATGAGTCTGATTGATCCTGATATTGAATATTAATTTTATATAGCTTCATTTAAGTGGTATTTAGCATTATATACATAAAATTAAATGAAATAATGCATAATGGAGTAAGTGTAGATTTTATATTAAAGAAAAAACGCTTTAAAAACTTATCTATAAAACGACAGCTCTATTTTAAAAAAATGATAGGCCCAAGAAATTACTCAATTGGAATGTGATTTAAAATTAAGTATTTGACAAATATAAAAACAAGTTTTTCATACAAATAAATAGGGTACGTATTATAATTATTAAAAATATGTTTTTGATGTTTTCGTTAGTTATATATATATATAGCAGTGAGTATATATATATAAGGTTATATATATATATGCAGAGCAGGATATATTGTTGGTTGTTATGGGTTATATATACTATATTATAGTTATTATTATATATATATATATATATATATATATATATGTTACATATATATAAACTCTGCCCACCCAAGTAAAAATATTCTTCAGGGTACCCCACTGATATATATATATATATATATATATATATATAGTATATAGGTATATGTTGTTATTATGAGCATACATATACTGTTAAGCATATATATATTGGTTATACATACATATATTATATTGCTATTACATATATGTAGCATAGTATATGTTGCTATGATGGCTGGCTGGTTATAAGGGCAAACATATGCTATTAGCGTTATGGCATATAGGCGGTAGGTTATACATATTGTTATTACTACATGGGCTAAGTTGGTTACTACATGGCATGGCTACAGCATACATATTGGTTGCTGGCTATATATTATATATATTATTATATATCAGCGCGTTTTCTCCATGAATGCAAAGCATGCAATGAATGCGTACCTATGTTAACTAAAAATAATTACAGCATGTATACTTTTGTCTGTTGTAAATAATATAATATTCAAATTATATAATTTTTTTTAATGTATATTTTTATATGATGACAGCATGCAGAACACGAAAAAAATTCCGCTTCTAAAAGAAAAATTAGCTCTTAGTATATTAGTAAATATGGTCGATTAAATAATACAACTGACAGAGATCATTGCATTCAATATATGAGAAAACAAATGTTACTCAAAAATAGCCTTACCGCACGACTAAATACGGGCTAATTTACTTACTTTTTTATTTTCATCATTATGCCTTTTTAACTCAGCTTCTATTAAAGGGAGAAAATAATATGTAATTTACAGCTTAAAACATAATTGGATAAGGTTTAAATTTTAGTTACTCTTTTTTTTTTTCATCATAGCGCCTTTATGTTTTGTTTTCAGCTTTGGGGTTTTATTATTATTATTATTATTATTATTATTATTATTATTATTATTATTATTATTATTATTATTATTAATATTATTATTATTATTATTATTATTATTATAATTATTATTATTATTATTATTATTATTATTATTATTATTATTATTATTATTATTATTATTATTATTATTATTATTATCATTATTATTATTATTATTATTATTATTATTATTATTATTATTATTATTATTATTATTATTATTATTATTATTATTATTATTATTATTATTATTATTATTATTATTATTATTATTATTATTATTATTATTATTATTATTATTATTTTTATAATATATATATATATATATATATATATATATAAACTATTTAAAGTATGGTGTTAAATTATATATATATATAAATAGTTACTTATATATATATATATATATATATATATATTATATATATATATATATATTATAAGGAAATGATGAACCACCTAAATAGATTTTTAAAATTAAGATAGTGTACAAGAAGACTAATAACATATATGGAATCAGCGTAAGAAATTTGCATGGAAATTATTTCTTTTTTATTATTTTCACTGTCACCATAAACTACGATAAGTAAGAGAAAACTAATAACATGTGGAGTAAGAATATGGTCTTAGCAACAGGACTAATGATTTTTTTATGAACTAAAAGAAAACACGTGACAGAACTGCAAAGATGCAAAGAATCAAAGAGTCTCGCTGGTTCTCCTGGGAGATGACGAGGGGGACTCTTCGTCCCCCTCTGTCCCACCGTCGGCTCGAGCCCCCAAAAAAATAAAAAATTTCATACGCTGATTCCAAATATGTTATTAGCATATAAAAATCCATTTTTTTTTTTTTACAAAATTTCATACTCTGATTCCATATATGCTACATTTTCTAGTACCTATCTTAGTTTTGAAGATAAGATATTAAAAAAAAAAAAAATAAATAAAAAAAAAAAAATTCATTTTCCATACACAAATTTCATAATGCCGATCCCACATATGTTATTGCCTTCTTGTGCCCATCTTAAGACATCATGCGGGTACTTTCTTTAGTTTTGGCATATATATATCTATATATATATATAGTTATATAGATATATATATATTATGCTATGTTATATATATATATATATAAATATATATATATATATATATATATATACATATATATATATATATATGTTGTTATATATATATATATATATATATTTTTATAATTTTGTATGATCAATTTGGTCTTTAGCATTTTTACTTTCCATTAATGCATGTCCAAACATGAGGCAGTGTGAATCGCCACTAATATATATATATATAGCAGAAGATAGCATATATATATATATAGCATATATATTATTATACATATATATATATATATATATTGTTAAGGTTGGCGTTATTGTTGTTACATATATAACATATATACATACTATGTTATTATTATTAAGAGTTATATATATAGCGTCATATATATAGCAGTTATATATATATATATATATAGTTATATATATATTATATACATACATATATATAGTTGTTGCTGTTATTTATATATATATATATTGTTATATTATATTGTTACATATGTTGCTTATTGTTATTGCTGGCGCTGGCGCTGGCTGGCTAAGGCTGGCTCATTGGAGGCTGCCAACATATATATATATATATTACAGCAGCATATATGAGCATGAGCATATAGCAAGCATATATATATATATATATTATTATTATTGTTATTATTATTATTATTTCATATATATATTTTTATATATACATATATATATTATTATTGTTATTATTAATATATATTGATATTGGTTGCCATATGTTGCTAGCCATATATATTATAAACATATATATATTATTTATATACATATATATACCATGTAATATACATATATATATTATATATTATATATACATATTATTATTGTTATTATTATTATATATACATACAGTTATATATATATATATATATATTATATTATATATATGTATATATATTTCATATATTATTATTATTATTATATACATATATTGGTTATTTATATATATATATATTATATTATACATATATATATTATTGGTTATTATTATGTTATAATATAAATATATACACATAACATACATATTATTATATATATATATTATTAAGTTATATATTACATATGTTATACATATATTATGCGTTATATTATTATATATATTATATACGTTATATGCGTAACTACTGGAGTTACTGACATTATATATTATTATGTTATTAAATATATTGCTATTATGCTGGCGGTTGCTGTTATTGGCTGTTGTTGCTACATACAGCTGTTGTATTATTGTTGCTGTTATTATTGTTACATATTAGGGACATAGTATACATATATATATTATTATATATATTATTGCTATTATTGGTTGCTGCTATTATTATATTAATATGTTGCTACAACATATTGGCTATTGTTATTATTATATATTGTTATTGTTATTATATTATTACATATATTATATTAAATATGTTATATAAATATATGATATATATTATTGGCTATTGGCTATTGGCTGGCTGGCTGGTTGCTACAGCTACTGTTACTGCTATATTGCTGTTATTGGCTGGTTGGCATACTGCTGGCTATTGCCATGGCTATTGTTGCTGTTATGCTGGAAGGCTGTTATTATTACATTATATTATGGTATATTACATACATACATATTATTATTGGCAGTATTGCTGGTTACATGTACTGGCTGGCTAGTTGCTGGCTGGTGCTGGCTGATACAGCTGTTGCTATTATTGCCACATATGCATATATATGATATTACGTCATATATATATTACATGTTATTGTTTTTTATATATATATATATTATTGGTTATTATATATATATATATATATGTTATTACAATTGGAACATTTATATATATATATTATACATATTATATATTAGTTTCATATACATATTACAAATATATATATTGCTATATTATATATATATAGTTGCTATATATTGGTTATATATACATATATATATATATACATATTTGCTATTATTGTTATATATATATATATATATATATTTATATATATATTATATATATATATAAAGATATTAGGTATATATATATATATATAAGTATATATATATTATATTTATTATGTGACGCAGCAGATGTCATTTTTTCGCATCCGCGAATGCGGTTGCGGATGCGGATGCGTAATCATCCGCGGATGCGACGCGGATGTGTGATGCGTGGATGTTGATATATATATATATATATGTTATATATATACAGGCTATATATATATATAGCATATATTATACATATATATTATGGTGAGCAGTTGTTATTGTTACATATACATATTATGTTGCTATACTATATACAGTTGGCAGCATATATATATATAAGGCATATATAGTATATATAGTAGTATATAATTGTTGTAGTATATATATATATATATATATATATATATATATATACAGGTATATATATATCGATATCTCTTTCGGTATCAATATTTAGTTTTAGCAACAATCTATTAATATAATTTTCTTTACTGGGTGCGGGATAATCCCAATCAAATGCACCCCACCCGCTCTTTCCCAACTCCGACGGTAATGAAAGATTTTACAATGGATTAATATAATTTTTTGTACTAGTATTGAAATTAAATAGGAAGGTTGTGTTTGAGAAACATCCATTTTTCTGCTTTTTCTGCTGGGTCTGTTTTCTCTTTTATCATATATTAGCCCAGCATTGCTAAATACTTCACTTGGAACACTAGTTGGAGTACAGGCCAGGTATTTCTGCAAGTTTACTTAGGCGTGGGTAAACATTTTGATTAACTTTCCACCAACTGATGGGATCATTATTTGTATCTAGTCGTTTTTTTTTTTTTTAAATTTTCAATCACTTCAATAAATAGGACGGTAAATATTCTTCACCACTGGACTATGTAAATTCTTCCAATTAATATGTTATTGATTTACTTTCTAGAAGGTGTTGGTTCTGTAGACCTCAGGGTTTTTTTCCTTAATGTGGTGGCGAATTAATCGACTGTTCGGATTGAAGTTTTTCAACTGCAACACATCTTTCATTCCTTAGCGTTGAGATTAATGGTATTATATCGGAGACAGAAGCTGTAGAGGCGATAATTTTTTTAGCATTTCAATCTTGTGACTCTGTTGACTCAAATATTTTGAACATGCTGTGAAATCATGAGTTATCATTACAGAAAGTTGAGTCGAGTCCCATGTCTCTCATTTAAAGTTTGCTTTCAGATTCTTCTTATATTTTTTTATTATAAATTCTTTATCACATTCGACAAAATATCCGCGCAACATCCGTGCAGGGGCAAAGCGCGGGATGCGGGATGCGGATGCGGATGCGGGATCTTATAATGTGCGGATGCCCGCGATGCGGATGCGGATGCGCCACCCGCATCACCAGCAGTATATATATAGCAGCAGCAGGTTGTATTGGCTGTTGGCAGGTTACTACAAGGTTATATTACATGGTTAAGGTTATATATATTATTGGTGCGTTATATATATATATGTTATGTTATTATTATATTATATATATATATATTATATATATATATAGTTATGATGTTATATATATATATATATATATACATATGCTGGTTGTTGCTTATTATGCTATATATATATATATAAAGAATATATATATATATATATACATATATATTCTATATATATATATATTATTACTATTATTATTACTAAGACATTATATAGCAGCAGTTATATATATATATATGTTGTTATGCAGCAAAGAAAGATATATATATATATATATATATATATATATCCTCTCAAAACACCTCCCAACTTTCATATCCCCTTTGACGGCTATAATGTCTTACCCGTAAACAACATAAACATTCTTGGACTAAACATAAATAGTGAATTGAATTAGGGACCTCATATCACATCGGTTGCTAAAATGGCCTCAAAAAAGCTGGGAATTCTGTTCAGATTGCGTGAATTTTTTTCTTCTGCTCAGATACTCCAGTTATATGAGGGTCTTATTCACCCCTGTATGGAATACTGTTCTCACATTTGGGGTGGATCCGGTTCCACCCTCCTTTTGGATAGAGTTGAATCTAAGGCTTAGAGGCTTTTAAACTGTCCCATACTTTCTGACTTTCTTGACCCTCTATCTCTGCGACGTGACGTTGGGTGCCCTATCTCTTTTATATAGGTATTACAACGGCAGGTGCTCGAGAGAATTAACCTCTCGCATTTAAAATATATTTTTTGTCAGTAATAATTATGAAATATAAGAAAGATAGATATTATTATTCAGGGCTCAAAGGACACAACACCGTGTTGCAATTAGCAGCCCCATTTCAGATACTAAATAAATTATCTCTTGTTTTATATAATTTATTGGTATATTAAAATGCTTTAGTTATTGAACTATATAATGAAAAACTATATATGTATCAACGTTATTAAATATTTAAATTGTAATTCCTTTATTCTGAATAAAAATTTAGGAATGAATAAAATTAGTTTCCATGGGATTCAAAAATTGGAAACTCTCCTTCCTCCCCAAAGACTAAACGGT
>JABUQX010090079.1:42500-56398 GCA_015478945.1 Trachelipus rathkii | reverse complement strand
GTCGAAAAAGGTAAAGGCCAAAAAAAAAAAGGTCACAAGCCCAAAAAAAGAACGGACAAGGCAGAGATAAAAAATTTGGCCCAAAAAAAGGTCAAGCCCAAAAAAAGGTAAAGGGTCAAAAAAGAGTCAATGGCTACAAGGCTAAAAAAAAGGCAGGGTGGGGTTTTCGTTGGGTGGTGCAGGTGGGTTTTGGGGTGGGGGTTTGTCGGAGGTCCGGAAATAGCCTCTCCTACTACATTATTATAGAAATTGAACGATATTTCTTCAAATTTTTGCAGTTATGATAAAATCTCTTATTTTTTTGTGAAAATAACGGGTTCACTGAAAGAATACGTACATTGTTTTACAAATGATGAAAGATTACTGTAAAATTTAAACCAAAACAGTGTTGCTGTTAAAGCATCATCGGCCATTGGCGCAAAATAACCCTATTTTAAATCAATTATAAATTGTAACGGCTCGTACCTCTCCAAAAAATGCAGAGAGCAAATTTCATGACGGTATACACTATACTCATTCGTGAATTTAATTTTTTACGTTTTATTTTTTATCCGTCTAAAAGAATCTAATAAAACACTCGATTTAATTAAGAAAAAAAATTAAAATAAACATTTACTTGTTTTCTTAATGCACCTTAATTAAAAAGAATTAATTCATATATTAAATTCTAATATTGCTGAAACTTCTGAGGAAACTAAGATACCCTTAAGACCAATTATATGCTAAAAGAGAAATGGTAGAGTGGATAACTCTCAATAATTTCAAAATAATTATTTTGTTAATCATTCACCCAAACAATGAAATATCTAATTAGCAGTAAAGTAGAATCTGAAGGAAAAATGATGAAATGATTTAATGTGTCTTTTCTTTTTTTAAGGTACCAGGGAGGACGGAGCTTGATAATATAATTTAGCACACTTGCCCTCCGCGTGTGGAAACATAATTTAACAGAAGAGAGAGTATAGAGAGGAAGGAAGAAGAGACAGAAGAAGCATCTTCAGCTCTCAGAAGAAACTTTGCCTGCATTTTCGTAGCGAACATAGGTGTTTTATGGATTTCCTGCGTATTAAAGGTTATAACATGTTTTGAAGAGAACTAAATTCAGTCTAATAGTAAAGGTTACATGTCCTATACTAGCAAATATAACGGTAAATGTGATATGATCCCGTGCTATATATATTCGAGAAATTAAAGTGTTTATTTTTGTCGCTCCTTCTCCATTTGGAAATATTTGCAAGTTACAAGAAAAGGTTAATTTATTAAAAGTTCAAAATTACAACTAAAAATTAATTAACAAAATAAAAACTCTCTCTCCTCTCTCTCTCTCCTCCTTCTCTCTCTCCTCTCCTCTCTCTCCTCTCTTCTCTCTCTCTCTCCTCTCTCTCCTCTCTCTCTCATCTCTCTTCTCTCTTCTCTCTCCTCTTCCTCTTCCTCTTCTCATATATAAGTATATATGTAATATATATATATCAATATATATATAATATATATATATTATATATACATATATATATATATATAATATATATATATATATATATATTAGATATATCTATATATATATAATATATATATTAATAAGTTTTTTGTTATTTAATTAAAAATGAATTTCTTTATCTTGCTTTCACATGTTTCACCTCACTTGCCACACAAAAATGTGAGGAACAAGATAAGGCAAAAGATGTGGAGAATAAGAAAGTATTGTATAACCGTGTGAGAGAGGAAAGAGGCTTTGGTGGAAAAAATCCTCCCAAAAAATAAACAACATAAGAATAAGGTTTCTGTTACGTGCGTTGCCCGTATCGGACAGAACCAGTGTTTTGAAACATATAATCCTTATAATTCTACTGCTTTCGCTTGCAGGGCACCAAAATCAAAATTTTCCTCCAAGTCAATGATCGCTTACTGAGTAAAAAATTAATGGTTTCGCAAGCAGAATAAATGATTCTCTACCTAGCCTCGGTCATAAAATTAGCGTTCTTCTGCGCCAATTACTAACATTCTCTCAAACATTTAATTTTTCTTTTTTAGGTTAGAATAAAATAGTAAATGAATGTATTATATTACATTAGTTGCCTTTTATTTTTTTAGAGAGGAGAGGCCCGGGCCCTAGCCTTCCCCCGTAAAGCCGACGCTCTGATTAATTATAAATCATATAATATATAATACATAATTATAATATATATATAAATATAATATTATAATATATATATATATATATATATAATATATCATATATATACTATATATATATATATAATATATTATATATATATATATATAATATATAATTATAACAACATTATACATTACCAGTGATCCTGACATACTCATATATCTATATGTATCATATATTACATTATTTTCAGGATACTGCCGCCTTTATACTACAGAAGGCCACCTGGGCGCGGTGATCAACACTCTTTCCGGTCCTACCTAACCCCGCCCATAACCCCCAATTTCATTCACGGGACTTTGCAAAGATGATTTACCCCCTCGCCCACTAGTGTCCAAAGGACCCTGCGCCCCTCGCCGGACCTCTACTCCCCCTCTTACCGCTTATCCTCGAGAACGACCGCCTGCACACTCGGAGCCTAGCAGCACCCCATATTATTGATATTATATATTTACTATTACTATTATTAATTATTACTATTATCATATATTTTTCATCCTATCAGTTAATTATTATTATTACCTAAGCTGAATTTAAAAAAAATGTGTAAAAAATAGCTCACGCCAAGTCAAAGAGTAGTAGTAGTTCGTAGTAGTACTCAGTAGTAGAGTAGTAGCTAGTAGTAGTAATGTAGTAGAGTAGTAGTATGCTAGAAACAGTAGTTACCATCGGCAAGTTAGTAGTCAGTAAGTAGTAAATTATTATTTTATTTTTTATTATTTAGTAATAATATTAACTCAATAATAATATAATAATAAGTAATAATAATAAATAATAATAAATAAATAATAATAAAAATAATAATAATAATAATAATAATAATAATAATTAATATAATAATAAAATAATTAATAAAATAATAATCTAATAAATAGTAATAAAATAATATTTAAGGATTTAATTTGAGAGTATATTGCTAAAAAACCCAAAATGTTTAATGCTTATTATTAATTATTATAATTATTATATTATTTATTATATTATTATGTTAATTATTTATTATTTATTATATTATTTATTATTAATCTTCTTATAATTATATATTATTTATTATTATTATTAATTTTCATTATATTATCATTATTATTATTATTATTATTCTATTATATTATATTATTATTTATTATTATTATTATTATTATTGATTATTATTATTATTAATTATCTATTATATTAATTTATTATATTATTAATATTATTATTATATATATAATTATATTATTATTTATTATTATATATATTATATAGATTATTATTATATATTCATTATTATTATTATTATTATTTTCATAATTATCTATTTTATATTATTATATTATAGTATATTATAATATTCATAATTATTATATTATTATTATTATTATATGTATATTATTATTATATATTATTATTATTATTATATTATTATTAGTTATTATTTATTATTAATTATTTTTTATATTATTTATTTTATTAATATTTTCCATTTTATTATATTATTATTATTATTATATTATATTATTATATATATTATTTATTAATTATTATTATTATATTATTATTTTATTATATTATTATTATTATGATTAATTTATATATTATTATATTATTATATATATTTATTACTTATTTTCATTATTTATATATATATATTATTGTATATATTATTATTTCATTATAAATTATTATTATATTATTAATTATATTCTAATTTTATTTATTATATTATTATTATCTATTATTATATCTATAGTTAATTATTATTATTATATATTTATATTATTATTAATACTTTATATTTATCTTAATAATAACAATATTATTATTATTCATATTAAAACTAACTTTTATTTTATATTATATTATTATTATTATATTATTATTATTATTATATGATTATTATTATTATTATTATTATTATTATTATTTATTATTATTATTATTCATTATATATTATATATATTGTTGTTGTTGCTATTATTATTATTATTATTATTATTATTATTATTATTATTATTATTATTATTATTATTATTATTATTATTATTATTATTATTATTATTATTATTATTGTTATTATTATTATTATATAATCATTATTATTATATATTATCTATTATTATTACTTTACTATTATTATTATTATATTATTATTATCTATATTATATTATTATATATTATATTATTATTATTATTATTATTATTATTATTATTATTATATTATTATTATTATTATTATTATTATTATTATTTAGAGGTGAAATGGCCTCTTGTCAAATTTTTGCAGCAATCCAATTATCAAAAGGTAATAAAATGTTAAAAGTTTAAGGAATAAGTTCCAGAAATAAAAAAATAATAATTAATAATAATAATTAATAATAATAATAATACGTCAATTTTATTTGTAAATTTTAATCTCACTACGCCATTACATATTTTATTTTGCGCATCCCTAATCACAAATCTGTGTACTCCTGGAGGTACGAGTATATTAGGGTGGGAACCGTTACCAGAATTCGTTACCAGTTGCAATAAGAATTAAAAAAAACGTTCGAATAGTATAGTTTAATCGACAATCACAAAATATAATACAAATAATTCATATAAATTTAAATAAAAAAATTAAGAAATAATAAGAATAATAATAATAAATAATATTAAGAAATAATAAACGATCAACAACAATTAGTAAAACATTTGGGATCTCTCTCATCATCTCTACTCATCTCTCTCTCTCTTACTCTCTACATCTCTCTCTCTCTCTCTCCTCTCTCTCTCTCTCTTCTCTCTCTCCTGAAGAGCCTAAGAGTAATTTACATAAACTCTCTCTCTCGTCTCTCTCTCTCTCCTCTCTCTCCTCTCTCTCTCTTTTCCTCTCTCTCTCTCTCTCTCTCTCTCTCTCTCTCTCTCTCTCTCAATGGGAAAAGTCCAATCATATGAATATTGTTGCTAATAGTTTGTGGGTTCAAAGTCTATGTTAGGGATTTTCTCCTTGTAACAATGTTGCCCATTCCTAACAATTTATCTTGAATAAAATGCGATAACGTTAGCATCCTTTTGATCTTATTATTAGAATCCCGATAAAGTGTAGTAAACCGATTTTTCAAAATAAATAGTATGCAGTTGCAAATTAGCACCTGACGTCCTACCATGAGTGGAATATGGTTAACCTAATTCTTGAAGGAAAAAAAATACCGTGAAATCAAACGCTGTGTTCAGTGACAAAAATGCCTTCGTTTATTTTATTATATTTTCAGAATATTTTTTCAAAGAAGTTACAACAACTCATATATATATATATATATATATATATATATATTATATATACCTATATATATAATATATATAATAATATATTATCTACTATAGATATATATATATTATAATATATATATAATTATATATAATATATAATTATAATACTTATAATATACTATATAATATATATATATATATATTATATATTATTATATATATTATATATTATAATATATATATATAATATATATATATATATATATAGTAAGATATATATATATATATATTATATATATATATATAATATTCCCTTCCATCTCAAATATATATTTCCCTCTATTATCAAAGTTCTACCAAAAACCAGAAGTGAAATTATTTCGCTTATTTAAAAAAAAGTCTTTGTTACCTTAAAAAATTTCTACCGTTATAGTTATTTATTAATATTATTATATATAATATATATATATATATTATATACCTATAATATATATATTATATATATATATATATTATTATTATAAAATATATATACTATATACATTATTATTTATTATACTATATTTTAATATTTGATTTAGATATATGGTCGGTGACTGTGTGATGTTTGTTGTTAGTGGGTGTTTGTGGTTTATGGTGTGATTGTGCTGTATGTGTGTGTTGTGTGTGTGTGTTGTGACTGTTGTGTTCTGTAGGAACATACCGTCTCAGGTGTTGGTTATGAGATGATATATTATTACAACCTTTACAATCTATTAACAAGTGTGGACTGCATAACTGGTCGACTTATGGTAGGTGAGCCAATTATGAAAGCTCATGTAACAAAGGTTGTCACATACCGAACGCTCAGTCGTACCATCTGTAAAAAAAGTACACCCTATACTTTTAGATAAAAGATCAAATCTTAGTAAGAGAGTAGTTGATTGAGAGAGAGAGTGATGAACGAGAGATGGAGACACTCATTTAGACATTCGAGAGTGTTACGGAAGAGGAGAGAGAGAGAGAGAGAGAGAAGAGAGAGAGAAGTGAATGAAGAGAGAGAGTAGGAGAGAGAGAGAGATTCTTTTCTCATGATAAAGATGAAATAACAAAATGAAATATTCAAGAATTTATAAAAAAACACAGTGAAAAGATTGAGTAGTTTTAAATTTGATGTGGTATAGTTGAGTTGAAAAATTGTTGCGTGAGATAGGTGAAAAAATTTGGTTTCTGAACAGGCATTTTAAATCAACGATGATTTTCTCTTGGCCAGTAATTCGTGTATTGAGAAGATCAAGACGGTCAGGTCCATGTTAAGGTCACCCCTCCACATTATCTAATTGTTGTTGAGTAGAAACCTTTCCTTCGAATTGGAAGGGTAGTTGCCTGAGGGTGGAGTCTTTGGGTATGAAAAAGAGATAAAGAGAATCGAAGGGATCAGATAGTAAGAGCAGATAATAATAAGAGAAAACGGAGTTGGGGGATAGAATAGAATCTTGAAGGAACACCCTATTGATTAGACGTAATTATGATGAACACTCGTTTTAAAGCATGAACATTTGTACCCCTTTAAATTAAAAGAGAAATCATTAAAAATAAAACTTGAGTAAGAAAAAAAGATACACGAAAAAGAGAAACAAGTTTTGAAATCAAAGTTTTGGTTCAGACTCTTAGTCCGAGAGCTTTCGATAGCACACCACGTCAACAAAAAGGATACACGGATAAAAAGGCCGAAGAGGCAGAGACCCATATTGGACTAGCGTGCAAGTGGTTCGACGGTAAAATGGTTAGTGTGGCAGGAAAAAAGGGTTCGACACCACACACTCAAAAAAAAATTCTCTTGTTTACAGGCCTCCGGGGCAGGCGTTCGTCTTAGGTTAAGGTTAGGATAGTTAAGGTTAGGTTATGTATGGGTTAGTTATGGTTAGGTTTATGTGGGTTTGGGTTTATTGTAAGGTTTGTAGTTTTTAGGTTAGGTTAAGTTTAGGGTTAATTTAAGTTTTTTGTTGGTATTCGCTTACGTAATACTTTCTATAATACTCAGATATTTTTTAAATAACTGTTCGACCTTTCTTGTTCGATTCATTTTCCCTGTCTGACCATTGGTGCTAGCTTTCTAGATATTATTTTAATGTGCATTCTCCTATAAATCTTTCGGTTTCATTATGAATTTACTCTGATTTAGGAACCAAAAAAAAATTTGAGAAGTCATATACGTATTTTTAAGCTGAAATTACAATCGTTAAGACGATTAAGCGGAGTCTCCCTTTGCAAAGCCAAATTATCATTACAACACTAAGGCTTTCCTGCAGGCAAGAGAGTTCAAGGATGGACAAGGCCAGAGTCGAAAAACGCTAACCAAGTTTTGGTAGTTGGTTGAGAGTTTTGAAATTTATTTTGCACAGGGTTTTAGAAAATAAATAGGATAGTCCAACATTCTGTTCTCAGAATGAGATAGCACCTATCCAATTTTTAAGCTGAGAGAGAGTCTGATACAGTCAATTTATGTTAGATCTACTTCCAATAATTCTTCTATTAGGCCTAGAACATAGAATTGTGCACGCGCATGGTGGGAGAAATCGTTTTTAATAGGCGTGTATTTTAAATTTGATAAGTAATTTCGTGTAGTAGTAGATTTTCTCCTTAGCAGAAGATATAACAAACAATACATCCAAATTGGGGTTGTCATTCAGTATTTTAATAACGTTGATGGTATGGTGAGGTAAGAGAAGATAGCAAAGTTTGATTTTTACATTTTCGATTATTAATATAATTAATTAACTATATTATATACTATAATTACTTTATTTATTTCGTGTTGTCCTTAGTCATTATTATTATTATTTATTATTAAATTATTATTATTATTCCATTCATTAAATTTTCACTATAATATCTTTATGAGCTATTATTATTAGTTAGCGGAGTATTTTCTTTTTTGTAGTTTGTAAATATACGCCACGCTAAGTAATCACAGTAAATCTCACATGATATTTATTGACACTTTAAGAGCGAAGGTCAGATTAGGGAAAGTTTGTAGATCTTACATTTGGAAAACATTTTTTCCAATATAACTAGCTTTCTTTTTCCAGTTGAAATTTTGAGCACTCAACATATCTTCTCTCTATTGGCACGACGTTTTAGCGTAACCTCTATATTTCTCAATCACCCTTTTTTTTTTTTTAGACAGATAGAATGGAATGATTTTTCTTAAAATTAAAATGGGTTACAAACTGTTTATATCTTCCGAATTTCTTCTTCCTTTCACTCAACTGACTATATGTCAAAACTTTAGTCTAAATGAGGAAGCAAAATTTAGTTTAATTTTTTGTTTTTCTCTCTCCTCTCTTCTTTCTCTATCTCTGTTCTCGGGTCTGTCTCTTTCTCCCACTCCCTCTCTCACTGTTTTCTCTTGGTCTCCGTCTCTCTCTCTCTCTCCTCTCTCTCTCTCTCTCTCTTCTCTCTCTCTCGTCTCTCTCCTCTCTCTTCTTCTCCTCTTCTCTCTCTCTCTCTTCTCTTCTCTTCTCTCTCTCCTCCTTACTCTCTCACTCTCTCTTCCTTCTCTCTCTCTCTCTCTTCTCTCATCTTCCTCGTGCTCTCACTCTCTCTCTCTTCTCGTCTCTCTCCCTACTTTCTCTCCTACTACTCTCTCTATGAACGGTCTCTCTCTCTCTCTTACCCGCGGTAATATCTAATTAAATTCATTTTTAAGAATATTCTTAATTGTTTTATTACTGTTTAATTCATTTTCATACTTAAATATATTACTTTTCGTGTTTTTTCTTACCTCTCCATATGTTATTAATTTCTCATTTTTTATTTTCTGCACGTAGATGAATTCTTTTCGGAACAAGCAAGGACGTCCAGTTTCCTAATCTCTGAATTTGGTTGCAAGCAACATATTATAACTCTGGCATGGACTATTATAGTTTGAAACTAACCAGTTATATAATAATAATAAATTATAATAATCATAATTAAATTATATAATACATTAAATTACATCAATAATTAATAATAACTCAAAATATAATAATAATTCATAATAAAATAATAATTACCTAATAATAATTAATTAATAACTCATAATAATAATTAATAATAATAATAATAAAATAAATATATAAATACATTATAAAAAGCTAAAATAATTTAATTAATAATGTAAATATATGATAACTAAATAATAAATAATTATCAATATAATTAATAATAATAATAATTAGACTAAATAATAAATAAGCATGGCGCTTACTTCTATGATGTTACCTGAGCACAACGTTAGACGACTCTTCTGTAACTTTCTGTACTACATTCCCATTCAGTTTGCTTACATAGTTAGAACTTCTTCCTTTTTATTTTAAATCTTAGTGCCATAAAGTTATGATGGTCGAGAATTTCTTATCTGCTACCATGGGTCTACCTTGTAAATCGTTCACTATAGATAAAATACTATGATATTTTATAATTATATTTATACTAAGATATGCTCTAGTGAGTATATTATATATATAATTGATATATATATATATAGCGGGTAATATATATATATAAAGCTGTATATATATATAACTATAATATATATATATATATTATAGAGTATTTAATAATTCAATACTTAATTATAATATAATAGTTGCGGTATGCATCTACCCAGCGGTATGCGCGGTAACCATACCGCTTCCGGTGAGCATCCGCCACAATATTAAAGATCCTCATCCGAATTGGCGCGCTTTCCCCTGCGGATGTTGCGCGGAGGCGGATATTTATTATTGAGATTTTGATAACAGAATTTCTATATAAAAAACTTAACGATGAATCTGAAGAAATGAAAATTAAAATGAAAATGAGTTGAAGTCCAATTCAAAAACGGCTGTGGAAATTCCATATCCTTGACTAAGTTATCAAGAGACGTTCTAATCGCTGGGAAATAGTACACTTCATATGATTGTGTGAGCAAAGAAATCGGCCTACTTCTTTAAAAGAACGTGCTTGCTTTGCACCCAGTTCGTTATGTCCAAAAGTTTAACATGCTTTACGTAATGTGGAAAATGAAATTCAATTCACACTGCGATTAAGCTAATGAAATCCATTGAAGAAAATTACCACAAAAAGCAACCAGGCGCCTTCTACCAATTCTTCTGTCTCCGAGCGTGGTAATTGACACTCTAACTCTCCAACGCTAAGGAAAGGGAGAGAATTTTAAACGCATCTTGATAATGAAAATGTTGACGGTTTAAGAAAGAATGAAAGATGTAATTAAACGTAAAGCTGGAAAACGCTTTGGTTTCTGGTTGGAAATTATCTGACCTTCTATTACTATGCAATTACTTAGATTCCCAGTTATAAAGGCAATTTTTTTCTGGTTAACACAATATTATGAACAAGTTTTAATGTCACTTTGTATTGTCAGTTGAAAACTTCGCCATCCTAACAGTCTCAAATAAATGTGCCATACCCATTTAAAAGGAAAAAAACGAAAATCTACAGAACCAACACCTTTCCACAAGTGGAAATCAATAATAGATTCACTTGTATAATTTCTACAGGTCGCAGTGTGATTGAAAGAAACGCACGCATTATCAAAAGATGTAGTGCAATTGATGAAAACTATCACAATGAAAAACGATGCCGTACAATACAAAATGATGATCCTATCAGTTTGGTGGAAAGTTAAGCAAAATAGTTTACCCACGGCTGAGTTTAAACTTGGCCAGAGACGATAACTTCGATCTGTGCCCCCAACTAGCCTCATATTCCAAGTCAGGAGAATATTTAGCAATTGCTGGCTATAGTATAGTGATTGATAAGAAGAAACAAAGACTTCCTCAAAACTATATATATATATATATATATATATAGTAGCTATATAATATATATTAATATATATAGATATGAGTATAATAAATGAGTGATAATAAATATAATAATATAAACATTAATAATTGATATATATAAAACTATTATGATATATTATTATAAGTAAATGTATTATTATAAGACAATATATATATATTAATATTATAGATGTTATATGATTGAGGATACCCTGACACTAATTATATATATATATAATATGATATATATTATATATATATATATTATATATATATTATATTATATATGTTAAATTATAATCATATACCTATATACTCAATTATTATACGTATTCTACCAAATACCCTATAATATATAAGTAATGTACTATGATAGATCATCATATACTCTATATAGTATTGATATATATCTATTGATTATATAATAACCCGTATATATTTAAAAGTATACATCTATACTTGAATTGGATAAATATATATAATAGTTATATATACTAATTATATATATATATACTTAATATTTAATAATACTAATAATATATATACTATTAGTGAGAGTAGTAATATTAGTAATATAGCTCATATTTAGATCTTATATATATATAGCATATACTATATATATACTTACCTAAAACGTAATATTACACTACATAATATACACTATGGATAGTATAAAATATAACTGATAAAGTCACAAGGCGCGTCTCAGGATATATATTATATATATATATATATAGCTAGATTTAGTACTATAGTACTAGTATATAGTTATATATATTATATGTATATATATTACCTATATAAGTATACACTAATACTTTATATAGCTACTAGGCTAGTACCTATATATATAATGATATATAAATAATATAGAATCTATAGCTGAGTACTCAAAGTATATATATATAGTATATAAGAAGGTATATATATAGTAGATAATAATAATAATATATATGATAATATATACTGTATATATATGTATATATATATGCATCTATATATATATTATCGTATTGGTTACTGAATATTGTTTGACATTAAAAAGGTCCCCCTTCGTTTTTCGCGAGCCCTTGAGTTCTGCGCATCTTCCTAACGTTACCACCCCTCCCGTAAACGCCACAGTCAGGCGCCCGTTGTTTTTAAAACCTCGATTTCAGTAGTATTAGGAGTACTCACGAGGGCGGTACAGTAGCCAAGCATCGATCTGCGGAAGATGTGCGGATTGATATTTTTCGTACCGATACCTTTGTATCCTTCATGATGCCAATTTTCTGTGGGACACAAATTACAAAACAAATTTCTTTACATCACGTAAGAAGCATGGCTGTTACGGAAATGGTTGGGCTGCCAAAAAAGTTTTAAGCGAAAAAATTGAGTTTTAGTAACTTTTATTATTAAGGATTATTGTCAACATATAATCGTATATGACCACTCTCACAATAAATTTTAGATAAACAGCCTCATTGAGACAGTACCTCAACAGAAGTACCTGTTTGTGCGACTCTTACAATTTTTTCAGCTGTGTACCTATATATATGTATATATAATAAATATTACTTTTAACTTATGTCTACGATACTACTATATATAGGGGTATATATCTGCGCTTACTATAGGCTCACGTATATTTCCCCATGTAATAACCATGCCAATTATATCTATAGTATATATTAATACCTCAATAGTTGCTCTATATTTTACTTTATCAAAAATACAGTATATCGCTACTATATAAGCTTTTACTTACCCAGTAATTTGGCTTTCTACCAGGCGTATTTATCTATTATTACCTTTTATTCTATACTACTTTATATGCATGATAAGATGTATATATTTCCGGTTTTAGTGATTTAGATAATTCTATACTATATCAAAATTTGGTACGCTTGATTCTCTATTGAATATTATTATGATTTACTTTATATTCTCAAAGTTCGAGTTGTAGCCGGTTGGGAACGTCCCTTGGAACTTCTGAGGCTTTGGGGAAATATGAGAGAACAGGTTCGCTACAGCGCATCTTTCACATTAAGTCATCAACTTAGATATGACATAAACCATTCAAATAGGCCCTTTTTACATTACCAACGTGGGAGGAAGTTGTCTCACGCCAGATTCCATGAATTATGCGCACAATAATACATAGAGGGGCGAGCGGGGAAAATCGCACTCCGTTGGCGAATTGTACGAAGCTAAAATGAATACGAATTTAATACTCTTGATCATACCAGATAATATGAGAGCGATTTATACAGCTATAAAACGCACGGATTTCAGTCACCACACAAGATTATCAATCATAGGGACTTGTTGCTACTTATCAATTAGGTTTCTCCAAATGATGTAAGCAAAGAACTTGTCGAAAACATAGATAAGGAAAACGATGCTAACGTTAGTAATACAGAAGATGGACTAGGTACTACGTTCAATTCACACACTAACGACAATTGGCACAAGCAGAAACCTTGGAGAAATGTTATGAACGAAGAAATGCAAAATAAGTATTTGCAAAGTCTTCTTCAGGAGTCTAAAATGGCTTCTATGTATGGTAGTCCATTTAGAAGGGGGTCTATGCCTACTCGTTCCCTTCCTCACCATAAAGAAGTTAAAGATAGAAGCTATGTTGTACAAAACGAAAGTTATTCCCCATCACCTTATAAAAAATATAAATCCAA
>JABUQX010090079.1:0-37500 GCA_015478945.1 Trachelipus rathkii | reverse complement strand
TTTAGGATTAGAGGAGACAGTTTCTACGAAAGGTTAGAGAATAAAAGCGAGCAAAATATATTTTTCGTCTTCTAAAGCATAATAGCCTCCTACTGGAACGGCAACCCTTTTATCTTAAATCATTATTTATGTTAACACCGGTTTTATTTTAGGCTTTTTAACCATACTGAAAGAGGGAAAAGGATTAGTATTTTTTTTTTTTTTTTTTTTTTTTTTTTAAGTGTTTATTTTCTCTCTCTATCCTACTAAGTTATTATATATGCGAACGTTCCTTAAATTTTCTAATGTGGTTTCCCATTTTTTTCGATAAGTACGTTCTGTTTATTAACTTTTATATCTTTAAAAGGGCCGACATAGCGAAGCGCTAATTTGCCGACATTAAACTGTGTAGCCGTACTCATGACAAACCTTGCGCTTCATGTAACCCTTTAGGCACAAGGACGTGTCGATTTTTATAATTGGTGTTGGGTGACGCCAACGCTGCGCTAAAGGGCGGCTAGCTTTTTTACATATGCATATATTCTATTGGGCCCGTCTCCGAAGCAGGATTCAACTAATCCACTAGGTATTGCTATATTTTGGCCAAACATCAAAGTTTGCGGGGCTGAGCCCGTTCTTTGTTATCGGCGCGAGTCTCAGAGTGAACAACCACCATGAGGTAAGAGGCTCGCCGGCGGAGGGGCTTAAGATCAATGTTCTTGCAACATACATCTCCAGACAAGCCAGCAAATTCCTATGATTTACTTCCAGGAGGCCATTAATCTAGGGTTTGAGCTACAAGTAGTCCGGTGCCCATTTCCACCGGCCCTTCAAGACTTCCTCGGAAACAGGCGACTAAGTGAAATTCGCCACCTAAATCCGATAATTACCTAGAGGAAATTCCACAGAAGGAAATACTCGTAATGAATGCAATTCAATATTTTCTCCCGAATTTATTTTCTTTGAGAGGCACAGAAACAAGTTATATTACTGTAGCGGTCAATTAACGTAAGTAGGTTTTTTTTTGTACCCTCTCGCATTAGGTAACTAAAGAATATCCACATGATACGGCTTCAAACTTCTTCGTGCTACTCTTTAAAGACACATAAATGAGGGACTTATACCTGGTACGCCCTATATATAATTTATAATATTATTATAAATTATTAATATATATATATATTATTAATACAGAATAAATATTATTATATATATAAATATATATCGAGAGTCAAATATTATTTTTCTGAACATAGCTACTGTAGACAACGATGCGGAATAAACTAAGTTTTATCTTTAATATGATGAGCGACAACATAATTACATTTTTATATACATATAGGACGTGGTTCTTAATTCTCTATCTAACCATTACACACTAACACATAATCCCACTTATAGTAAAATTATAGAAAAGAATTTATTATACTGAACCGATATACTTTACTTTATCAACATATATTTATTCATATGAGCACATTAAAATATCTTTCAAGACTCATAAAAATCGCCGCGATGAAATTTGTTCTTGGAAATAGAGGGAAAATCATCCCCCTGAACAGTCGTATTATAATTCGTAAACCTTATTATTGTTATAAAGATAATCTAATCTGTCTTATTATATCTGATCTTTAACACAAGTAATGTATATATACATCTTTTATTCTTTCGAGCCACATAAACAAGAAACTCGAGCATTAGTCATCTTCGTCACTTCTTCATCTCCTCAGCATCCCTTCTTTCTTCCTGCCTGGTGCTTCTCGTCCTATATTCTTCTTCTTCCGAAGTCTTCCCTCAAACTTCTCGTTTCTAATAATTCTCCTCGCTCTTCTCTCTGCGAGGCTCAATTCATTATTTTTCGCATTTTTCTATTCTTCTTCACGTTGCTACTTGGTCTCACAATTCTATCATTTGGCAATTTCCAATATGCGCCCGCATTCCAGCGCTTACTCTGCTGTTTTCATTCGAACAGATATTCTCGTCTCGATTCCGGCGCTCAAACTCTCATTCATTTAACAAGTTACATAGCCGTCTACAGTCGCCGCTCATGAGTAGTCCCAGCTTCGATTGTTCATCACTCCTCCCTTCATCTCTTGCTGTCAGTGATCCTTAGGTGGAATCAGGTAAGTCACATACTACAACTATTTGGACTTGCATCTTCTCCTACCTCATCCTCATCTCGGGTAATATTGGAACAATAAATTATTTGCAAGTAAATTATTTAATTAACGATTTTGATGGTCATAATTAAATTCGTAAATAAGTGATTATTAAAGATATAAATTTAAAAGTAGTATTTAATTCACAAATAAATGGACTTAGTTCCCCTCTAAATTTACCCTAGCATTTATTATATAATATATATATATACATTTATAATATAGCATGATTTTATTTTATATAACTAAACGCACGTAAAGCACGTACAGATACGCACAGGCTTTACCACCAAAATTGACCCATATTTCTAACATAATGGATTTTTACTTTCAATTGTTTTTTGTTTGTTATATTTTGAAAAAATAAAAATGCATTTCATCTTACGTCATATGTTGATAATTATAAAATAAAGAAGAATATATATACTAATACAAAAGGCAAAACGGCAGTGCCATTCCGTCATCAGAATCTCCGACATAACTGTACTGTGTAAATGAAAAAAGCTTTTATATATTAATGACATAAACTGAATTAGAATTTTGAGAGTTGCGTCATACGAGAGACATGAGAGCACCAGAGTAGACACCTTGAGTCCGTGAGGCGTGACACGAATCCGCACATTCAGCATACTATATACATCCTAAGCAAAAAATAACGCACTATCGTCGAGTACATAAACGGACGTGTAACCACCCATATTGATTCAATTTAATATTATAACTTTTGGCCTATCTCGTGTACTATTTGCCGCCAAAAGGTAAAACAAAAAATAATACCATAATACATATACCGTATATACACTATTTTAAAAGCAGTGATTCGGAAAGAAAACCGAATTTATTTAAAGATTAAAGTTACGCACTTCTTATAAACTAGTTAACACGCGGACGAGAAACATGTAATTATTTCATAATTTATCCCACGACAAGCACGATAAAGCCACCTATCCTTCCGAATAATCAACAACCCACAATCACACCCTCTAAACATTTTTACTTAATTAACCAAACTCAGCTATTAATTTTTTATATTTAACAAAATATTTAAAATAATTATTAATCTCATCAAATACACTTGATTAAGTAATAATCAGATCATCAAACAGTGGTCTGATAAAATATTTCTATTGCGTACCCTATCAAAATGTCAATCTAAATACACGTGTACACCGGGAATTATGACATAGAAGTAAATTTAAACAGTTATAAAATCTCATAGAATACACGAACTTATCGAATTATTTAAAAACACACAAGGGCAATTTATCGAGTACCTAACAAGCAATTATATATTACCATTATATGAATTCTCCATATTTCACCCTGTTAACAGTATGGTGATAAACCAACCTTACTTCGAAATATTGTTGAATACCAACTCAGGGTTTCCTAGCCACAGGCAATTGATAATCACGCCCGTTCGATAACGTACAAGTATAACTTAAATAATCTTTGAGTATCACCTATGAATGACCGCGCTAAAAAATAATCAACTATTAAATTATAATTACTAGCATAGCAAATACGTCATTATTCGCACCTTAATTAATTTTTTACTAAAAATCACAAGTATACGAATTCGTTAAACCACACAACGCTCTACACTACTTCATATTTTACTAACTTAACTTAGGCTGAATGGAGAAAAACTCCGAATTGAGATGGAGCGCTACTTTCTCTTTAAAACCTTCCGCATATTTTACTTAAAATTTAAATAAATTCCTATTACTTTGTCATTGTTCGAATTAATAATTTTATATGAGATGAAATATTACGGGATACGAAATTGATTAAGTTTTATAGTACTGGTCCGCTTATAAATTAGTTTTAATATAAGGAAAATCAGGGAAGATATTTCCTTCAAAATAGCAGTTTTGAGTAAAGCGAGTCCTCATCTCACCGCTAATTCCGCTAGTAACTTCTATCTCCACATTTTCTATTTCACTTCAAGTTTCCGACTCAACGTTCTCTTATACCTTCTCCCACCATATATTAAATAATCTTGAAAAATCGCCCCCAACCTATAGTTGCATTATTCAACGGCACATTAATAAATAAATTTTTATTTTGGTATTAAATATGAATTTATAAATATAATAATAGTTTAAATTCAAAAACCTATTATTCATAATTAAAGTTATATTTTAAATAATTAAATAATTATTTTTATTAAATATCGACTAAAAATAAGTTCATTAAAAACTACAGAAGGAGAAAATATGAGAGAGAGATGAGAGAGAAGAATGAGAAGAGAGAGAAAGAGAAGAGAGAGAGATAGTAGAGGAGATTAAGAAGAAGTAGAAAGTAGATAGATAGAAGAGAGTATAAGGAAAGAGATAGAGAGAAGAAGAGACGAAAAGCAATTATTACTTCTACAAATGTCAGTTCGTTCTTAATATATATATTTCACTTAAACTAATTACTATTTGCTCTCCTGTAGTACAGTTTTAAGCATAGTCGGTCAATTTAACTCCACTATATTTAAAGCGATTATATTTCAATTAAAATAAACGGACTGATTTTTTAACATACAAAACCCCGTTGACTAAAAAATGGCACACATCAAAAGTTATAATAAAACATAATAAGGTAATCATGGTTGTGTCTCCCTCAACTATAAAATTAAAATTCAGTCATCATACCAGTAACTCATTTCAAAACCAAATACACCATCCGTAACCCAATTTATACAGCGGGAGGTATATCGTCACCATTCATATACCGTAAGAGTAATCACTTGGGCTGCTCCTATATATTAAATGACACAATTCTAACAGCCTCCATACCTTTTATGTGGTTGGACCCATTTACACAATCGAATAAAGCATATAGAAGCATTACAAATTTCCAGAGAACTATCCATCCCACTATCACCCTACCCCTGAAGAATTATCAGAAAATACCATTATATATTAACTTTTGACTTTTAATTTTCTTTATAGATATTATCAAATATAAACACAATCAAGATTAAATTTTAATGAAATCAATTAAGAAACCCAAGATTTTGATTACAAATCAAAGTAATATATCATTAATATATTAATTTTACATATTTAATTTAATAATACAGACATTATTATTTAACATATTAACCAGGAATATATATAAATATTCATCTATCACTGTGGGAGCATCCGTCGATACATATCGTTCCGCGATTACTGACTAGAGGCCAATACTATGGGTATCTAGATATATATTCTGGGATTATTAATAATACGATATACTTCATTATCCAATAGTGCTTAGAGAATTAATAATAATAATGACTCTAGGTTCTTAACACAATATATAATATAAACAGAAGCTTGTTAATAACCTTCTTGATTTACCATGCCAATGTTCAGAATGAGCTACTCCGACTCGAGATTCTACTTAAAAATACACCAACTAAATCTATTATTATTAATTATATTATTATTTAAATTAATTATATTATTATATTATCAATTTTATTAATTAATTCATTAATTATATTATATTATTTATAATTAATAGGTTATTATATATTTTTCGTACCTTGTCATATATCTATTATTATATTATATTTATTACTGTAGTATAGTATTGATATAATTATCCCAACCTTTTACCTCTATTAAACTCCACATCTATTAGATTACTTAATTCACCTAAAATCCATATCTCAATCAGAGAGATATTATACAATAATATTACATCTGCATTTATGTAATTCACATAATTATTATTAAATATCTAAAAATCATTCTATTACTCTATGAGTGAGCGGGTATGTTGTGGATATATTAACTTGTCTCCAATATTATGTAAACATTCTTTTCCACTTTATCGTAACTCATAGGACTATTAATACAATGATTATTCCAGCTAGGTACCCATTAAGACCCGTTAATAGCAGGAATAATCCCCTTCAAACATCAACTAATTATGGACTATAGCTAAAACTCATTACTCTAAAACCTTGAGCAATACGCATGAATCGCCAAATAGCAGAATTTTAATGTACGTACACGATGCAGAAGAATCGCCCACAACATATAGATTAAGAAAGATAGATTATACGGACTTCTCACTCTTATCAAACTCTTTCAAACATTTGAGTTACACAACTATTACACACCCCACTAAACTTTATTTCCAATGTGCGCAGGGGGTTCTGATAGGCAATTTTCTTATACACTCTGCTCCATTGAGGGGAGTATTTGAACAAACAGTGCCATCTATCGGTGAGTCTTGAGAACTTTTGCTCGGTATCTTATGAGAACGAGAAAATAAAATGATCCAAAAAAGGAAGTACATAGGTACAATTCCGATATTGACATGTTGCAACTTACTAAATTAGTAAACTCATTGTAAAGGTCTGTGCGTTGTAAGGCCACTAATAGCATAACTCGCACTTTAATCCACCGTCACACACGAGTCAAAATAAACTTGCAGAGCTGTGTAAATGCGAAATGCTATCGGGCTAATACAGTCTCGCACTAGGAGCAATTTCGTATCACTATAATATGTTATGAAACAGATGCGACCTCTGCAAATTTCGGGTCAAATATAAGTGCATGTATGAATTCGATTCACGGTTTAATGGCAGAACACGCCAGAAGAAATCAGGCCTCTTCACTTATCAGCACTTGGGTCCCTGGCACACAGAAACCAGATTAGGTGATTGAGACTGAGTGGAGAAGATGCACGTTTTTAACATCTTGCCATGGCGAAAACGATAGACATTCATCATTTTTGTGAACACATTTAGAAACGCATTTAGCCTCAATTATGAAGAACCAGACACGGGAGAATTATGTGATATGAATTGTGTAAGTTTGTAAATTATACGACTCTTCCCATCTAACATTGAAGAATCAACCAATCAATAATACGTCATGCTAAGGGGATTTACGGAGAAAGTAGTACCGTTCTCATCCCCGTATCTCTTGAAATGATGATTCCACAGGAGCCCTACCCCATTATAGGTCTCTTCCCCTTCTCTAAATAGAAACCCTACTTCCAACTGAAATTAGAGAGGGGGTTTACAGTAGGCAATTAGGAACAGATAAACACCATATAAAAAAGGTTACTTATTATAATAAGCCTGTCCAAATAGACACACTATTTATGACTAATTTTGCTTCACACGAAAGACAACTAGGACTGTCGATCACTGTTCTAAAGCACCATCAAGAAGTCGACGAAAGTCCTTAGAGAAGGCAATATATTTCCTTAAAAGAATAGGGACGAGAAATAGAATAAACGCATTTAAAAAATACAGACCATGTTCTAAAAACCACGAAAACAGGGAGAAATAGGACATGTAGAAACACGTAGAGAGAGCTGATATTACAGAGATGAAAAAGCAGAATTAATAGCAAAATCACTAATTATCTCACACCCTGACCTGATAGAGTGAAATATGATGGAACAATCACGAAACAACCACTATCGGAAAATACTTTTGGGAAGACGGCATTCATGGGAAGTAAAACAAGCACTAGAACCGTGAGGAGAGCTGTATTTTAATATTTATCTTCTTTTTAATTTCTTCCTTATATTAACAGAAAACTCACACCTAAGGAAAAATCTACACACTAGAATTTAGGAGGCGACATAGAGCAGAGGCGAAATAGGTTAAGGCGTAAAAACGCCAATAAGAAATTCGGCACGTAAAGACGAATAGCGAAGACGTTCAATTGATACTTTTTTGAATTGAGGCCAATTGCGGTCGTGACCATGTAACGAATAGAACAATATGGCACTTGGGATGTGGACCGGCTGGTACAGAGGAAAACGAGAATTTATTATCATCCCCCGGAGGGAGAGATGAGTGGACCGGTTTGGCGAAAGGGACAGAGGAAGTTGAAAGCAAATATTCTCCACGCCGGAAAGATAATCACACTACGCGAGAATTGGGTGAACGAATGGGGAGATTGAAAGTGGACATTGATTGGGATCGCGATGTGTACATACTCCATTTCCTGAGAGAGCAGTTTGAGTTTGATTATGGCAATGTAATAGATGCGAAGTGAATGTTCGCTGGTGATAATGAGACGGGCAACCAATCTGCCCACATGGATACACCAAAGTAAGTATTATAATAACACCAGGAATTGAAAACTAATCCGAAGCACATGCTACTTTGAAATGGCAGAGCGGATCTAGAGTGCAAGTAGCAAGATTCGCAGTCTCCTCTCTTTGCAGTAAGCTAACTCCTTAACAAAGAGATGAGGAGAAGTTTAATTAGGAGTTAAACATTGATCTTGATCGTAGCGGAGTTAGAAGTAACTACAAGAAATAGTCCATCAGAACCAGTAATCACCTCCGCACATTCTCGGAGTCAGAGCAAAATGTTTATTCTTACTCTATTTTAGATGATCAAGCTTATTGTAAAATATTGGGATAGAGGTAAAGAGAAAGTTTAGATGAACACAAGTTATCAGTAATCAAGCCGTCTCTATACGAGCAAGAATCCTAAGACTTTCATGATGTAGGAGTATAACTGAATTGACTAGTTAACACTCTAATACCAATTACCGCTCTTAAATGACTGAGGAGAGGAGATCTTTTTTATGGCTGGGACATGAATTAAATAACGATCCTTCTTCTGTCCCATGTTATTCTCCAATAACTCATTTGTCTGTATTATATATTGGGACTATTACTTTGGGTTGGTATTTTTTTTTTTTTTTTTTTTTTTTTTTTTTTTTTTTTTGCCGGGATAGGTCTTATATTCCTAACTGTGGTAAAAATACAGAGGGAGCGAATCTCTCTGTCCTCCACAGCGTACAGACATTAGCTTGAGTATACTTTCTAAATAATGAAGAGGGTCTTCACGTGGCTATTCCTATGGTCATAGTTTATGAGTAGACGCAGGCATAGTATTCATATGATAGCCCAGCCAACGCACATAAAATGGTTAATCCTATTCTAAATCCCTTGTTAATTAATTAATATATGATGAAAATATTATCATCACCGGGTAATATAGAGAGGAAAGATAACAAGCATTGCATAACGAGTATTTAACCGCGGAAACATACTGATATATTGTTTTCTTGTGGAGGGCGAACTATGGTCACTCAAGCTTGAGTAAATATATCAGACACGACAAGAACCAAACCCGGACATTAAAATATTGGACGTTTTTCTATTCCTAAATTGTTAATGAAGAAAGCAACGACACCCCTGAAAATAAATCCAAAGGGAAGAGTAGAGAGGTATTTGCAATGGGATCTCACTCCAACTTTGGAAGGAAAGAGATCGATGGCTCGACGGCCAGAACTATATTAGTATACCACAAACATAAAGAAACTTGAGGGATACTCAACCTAGACATGATTTTATAAATATTTAAAAGCCATGGGGCGCTCTTCCAATAAACTAAGAATAGAGCTAAAAAGGAGATCACCACTTGGATCAGAATACTGCCGCAATATGTTTCAGAAACCATAAAATAAACAGTTTTGGAGGGAAAGTAGTAGACCACAACGTTCCTATTATTTATTTCTTTATTAGATATAAAGATGTAATCTAAGGACTATCGATTGTCAGGCAAGAGAACGGGAATGTATGAAAGAGTAATTTGGAACCTGGTGAGATGTAATGGAACAAACGGCGCGGGTGGTATAATACTTATTCCTGACAGCAAAAGAGAAATGAACATACCGAAGGACCTCTCAATATAAGATTTAAATGTGTCTGTTGTGAGATAGACGAACGAGGAGAGAAAAAAGGGGAAGACCTAAAAGTGTAAGGGACCGAACAACCGTGAGCCGGCCAAGAAAGGAGGAAAGAAACTCCAGAGGGAGCCGGCTGAGATGCCGGATGAGACGAAGAAGGGGGAGAAGGGTATATAGAAACCAAGGAACAGAGTGAGTTGGACAGGGAAAGAGTCCCTTGGAGAGAAGTGGAAGGACAAGACAAACGACCATTTTAAATTGTGGGGGGCACTATTAGTGAGGAAAACGAATACGATAGCTGATAACAGAGAATGAAAGTTATTCTGACAGCAAGCCATAGTTTATCCCAGTGTTGAATGGAGAGAGAGCAATTTCGAGGCGAGTGAAAGTGATGTACACAAATATGAGGTCATACCTGACGTACGGACAAAAGAGCAGTAGCTCTCACAATGACGACAACGCAAAAGAGCAAGAGGACATGCAGATGCGGCGTGTGCGACCGATAAGTAGTGCAAAAAGAGACAGGAAGAAGAAATGAGGATGTTAGCGGGCGGATTTGGGGCGTGAGAAGCGTGTAGACCCAAAGTAGATGGAGAGACCAACTTGGCCGGAAATTGGAAAGAGTAAAAAACTCCAAGATGTGGAGCGTGAGATTGGGAGACAGAAACGTTGGAGAAGCTTTGTGCGCAGAACAACTGCAGACATGCCGTCTACAGAATGTGAGAAAGGTAGAAATATATATATGCATATATTAGTATATAAATATCTTAAATAATAGTATTAATATAATATTAATATTATATATATAAAATATAATATAAAATATATATAAATATACTATATTATATTATATATATATTATAATACCGAATATATAAATAATATATATAATATATATATAATATTATAAGTATATATATATAATTATATAATATATATATTAATTATAATATAATATATGTAATATATTAAATAATATAGATAAATATAGATTATATATAATATACTATATATAATAATAAATATATATATATATATAAATATATTATATATATATATATATATATATATATATATATATATAATGATATATATTGCTTTTAAATTCTAATTCATCAGTATTTAATAACTTGCAAATGTGAATTTTTTTTATATATACTATATAATATATATATAATAATATATATAATTATATATAAAATATATGATAATGAGCTGTGCGTGTTGTGTACGTGTAGGGTGTTGAAAGTGTGTGAGAGCGAAGGTAACATATCTAGATGGTGATAGTTTTCCTTTGAAATAATAATAATAATAAAAAAAAAAAATAAAATAAATAAAAAAAATAATAATAAAATAATAAATATAATAAGAAAATAATATAATAATATAATAATAAAATAATAAAATAATAATAATAATTACATAATATATATAAAAAATGAATAATACAAAAAACTGACCAACGAAATTTCTCTCATTTTTTTTTTTTTTTTTGCGGTTTCTTATACTCGTACATGAAGATAAATGAAGCAAATACTTGGTAAAAATTGCTTCCTTTTTGTCATTTACTTGTTGCTCTCAAGCAGAGTCAAGTAATGGATTGTGAGTGAAATAACATTGATGAATGATCGTTATTATTGATAGTGTCTTAGGTGTACTGTTAATCATTTTCATTTGATTATTTTTTTTACTTTATTTTTTTTCTGTCAGTGTAGAAATCCAGCAAATGGACATTAGATTTTCTTTAAGATTATTACTAATCATAAAAGATAAATGTGAGTTATTTCGCTTATCTGTTTTCACATTATGAAGAAAAAAATCGCTTTAAAATCCAGCTAATTTTCTGGTTTTCTATTTTTTGTTTTTTAATTAATATTTCTTTCTACATGGGAGTAGTTAATTCTTCACTTTACAGACGATTTACAAAGTGAAGACTTAACTATTCTTCATTTGTAAAGTGAAGAAGAGTTTATTTTTCATTTTACATTCATTTGTAAAGTGAATAATATTTTATTCTTCACTTTACAGATGATTTACAAAGGGAAGAATTAGCTTCTTCATTAGTAAAAAGAAGAATAGTTAATTTTTCACTTTACAGACGATATATAAATTGAATAATTAACTATTCTTCATTTGTAAAGTAAAGAATATTTATTTCTTCACTTTACAGATAATTTATAAAGTGAAGAGTTAACTATTTTTCATTTGTAAAGTGATGAAAAAATTATTCTTTACTTTACAAATCATCTGTTGATTTGTGAAATTTTGTTCAATATTTTCCTACCTTTTAAAACTTCTTTCTTAATTTAATTGATTTTTATAATCTTATTATTTTATTTTGGCAAAGTTTGTAGAAATTTGAAAATCTAAAATTTTCTAACTATTGATTTCCTTTCCCTAAGTGTGTGAACAAGTAGTATCCTGGACTTTTCCATTTATCAAATCAAAGTCCAAAAGAAGTTTGAATTATTTTTCTCTCATTCTTCAATCCAGATAAAAAAAATCTTTCTAATATCTTCCCCTCAATTCCAGAATTTAAAATACAAAAGATCTTTCTAATTTCTCTAACTAAATGTTCAAAAAATCTCCTATGTCTCTTTCTCTGTTACTATACTCTAAAGTTATATTATGTTCTTATCTTTTTTTTCTTTTATTTCTTATACATAAATCTAAAACTCATGAAAATGAGCATTCTTTTCTATTTTTTTCATAGGTTTTATTTAATTTTGGATGAAGTGGACGAGGAACATTGTTTCCATTTCACTAATCCCTTAACAAATAGCAAATATTTTCATTTAATTACTTTGTTCTCGAACTTCTGTCATCTTTATAGCCAACCGTATAAGAAAATGGTTCAAACTTTTAGAAAGAGACAATTCTTCAACTGTTTCTTTCCAAGTAACAACATCTTTGAACAGAATAAAACATCTTGGTCAACATAAGTTGAAGAATTAACTTTTAAATATCAGATTGCAATAGATGCTTTAGTGGTTTAATAATTTTCAGCTTAAAATTCGAAAATTCTTTTCCCTGCATAGCTACTTCAATTCATAAAGCCCTTACCTGTCTATTAATAATAGAACTTTCTTATTATCTGGGATATCACTCAGACATTTGGAGATGCGTTCATAATAGTCAAACGACAAATTAAAGAATAATTTAAATTCATACTCTTTTAGTCCTACTGCAACGAAAATATTGAACCATATAAATATAATTTAAATATAATCTATATATATAACTTGCATATTGTTTATAGAAAAGGTAAATATATATAACTACTATAATAATATATACTATATATAATATATAAATATTACTATATATATATATTTGTATAATGTAATATATATGTAATATATTATATAAATTTATATAATTATATATAATATAAATAAATATATATAACCTCCCTTATTAGTCGTAAGAGTACACATTGATCCTGTTTAGCAAAGGATCTTAGAGTATAGTGTGTGACTGCTACGATATAAATTACAACTTGGGTCCTTGCTTTTAACATTGGCTAGTAACTGATTTCATTATGTAGCAAAACACTTCACTAATTACTCATTACGACTGAGTAAAGCTGGAAGCTAGAGAAACATAGAGAGATAAATTTAAATTTCCTCGCACACTAGTCTCAACAGGCACTCTTTGCTCGCCTAGCGATATGCCCTATTATAGCAAATATAAACTTGCCATATCACAAACACACACAGAACTTATATTATATTATTTATATATATATATAGTTACTTTATTTATATATTAATTTAATATATTATTATTGTATCATAAAATACTGTACTTATGATGCATGTGAAGAATTTTTTATTTAGATCATAGGAGTTGTTGAGTAATAGAAGATTGTATTATTGAATAATTATAAACCTTCAATCATGGAAGGTAGTGGAAAGTGACATTCCCCAAGTTTCTGGTACCACTTATATGTAAAATATTATTTATAATATATATATAATATATATATATATAATATATGCATATATATAATAGTATAGTATAAATATTAATTATATAATATATTGCTAAATATATGATAAATACTATAATATAATATAATAATTTATTATATATTTAACATACAAAATTATAAAATGTATTATATATTATATATATAATATATATAATATATATATAATATATAGTATATAGTAATATATATATATAATTAAATATATATATAATTATAGTATATATAAGTATATATATATATATATATATATATAATATATATATAATATATAGTACATATGATATAATATATATATTACTATTTATTGTATATATATAATATAGTATTAATTTATATTAATGTATTCTCCTAATTTTTTTGTATTAATATATTATATTATATATTAACACAAAGAAATTTAAGTCTCGTACGAGGAAGATTACAATCAATGTGACTTATGATTAGTTTGGTTTAAAATGAAATCTTTTACGATTTGAGTTATAAACATCTTACACTTTTCTATCCGTGGATATTTTCATCTTTTTTAAAATCTTTCGACTTGTTCTTTTCGTAAGCCTTTCACGCCCTCAAACATTTAGACACAGCAGTATATTTCACCATATCATAAATTATAATTTCAAATATAATATATAGATATATATTTATATATATTATATATAATATATATTATAATATAATATATATAGATATATATATATATACTTTAATAATATAAATATATATATATTTATAATATATATATAATAACTTATATATATATTATATATATATAATAATATATAATATATATAAATAAGTAATACATTATATTATAATATATAATATATATATATATACTAACATATATTAAATATATATAATATAACTATATATATATAATATATATAATATATATATATTAATATATATATATAAACTTTATTATATATATTATTTTTTATACTTTTCTTAAGATATTTATAATATTAAATTTATAATATTATTTATATATATTTTATTTTATATTATTATGTGTCATATAATATAATGTATTTTTTATATATATAATATATATATATATATATAAAAATATATATAATATACATATAATAAATATATAATATATATATCTATATATATATAATATAATATATATACTTATTATAATATATATATATATGATATATTATTGAATATTTTTTATAATATAATAATTATTGTATATCCTGTAAGTATATGTAATTATTAACTTATATGTATTATTACTATAATAATATATATTTATATTATACTATATATTAATTTAATAATACTATATTATATTATTATAATATATAATATATTATAGAGAATATGGATTATTTATTTTATTGAAGTAATATATATATATATATTATAATATATAGAATATATAGAGATTTATATATGATATATAATACATATATTATATATATATATAAATTATATATAATAATAATATATATAGATTATTAATATTATTATTTTTATACTATATTTTATATAATATATACTATTATATTATATTTATTATACTATTATTTATTTTATTTGCTTAATATTATATTTAGTATTATATTATTATAATATATATAATATAATATATATAGTATATAATATAATAGTATATATAAAATATATATAATATAATAGTAATATATATATAATTATATATAGATATATATATATATAAATACTATATATATATATATTAAATATATAATATATAACATATATTATATTATGATATTATATTATTATATATGTAATTATATATTATTTTAATGTATTAATATTAATATATTCCAATTATTGAATAATAATAAAAATAATTATTATATAATAAAATTTAATAATTTAAAATATAATAATAATAATAATATAATTATAATAATTATTAATTAATAATAATAATAATAATAATAATAATAATAATAAAACATAAAATAATAATTACAATAACATTATATAATAATTAAATACAACTATCACATACTATACTACTACTACTACACTACTAACTATATACTACTGCTACTACTACTTACTAACTTATATAATAATAATAAAATTAAATAATAATAAAATAATATAAAATAATATAATAATAATAATAATAACGATTATATTCCTAACGTAGAAGAAATATTACTAGCAATAATTAATAAATGATCATACATGTTACTGATAATAAATGATAAGATAAATAATAAATAATAATAATAATAAAATAAAGGATAAATAAATAATAATAATGAAAGAATAACAAGTAAGAAAAAATATTTATTTATCCTATATATAATAGTGGTATTTATATATACATACATATAAAGTACATAGCATTTGATAATATATAAATAATATATATCCTGATAATCTAAATCATTATAGAAGGTCCACCATGGGAAATCTTTGCACTGTCAAATGTCCAGCGTTTGTTGTTGCTTAGGATTTCAAACCCTGTACCTCAGACTATCCATTGATAACCTATTTCGGCACAATGTTTGTGATGCCAGTCCTCAAGTTAAACACTCTATTCAGTTAGTTTCGCCCTTCTATTAGAACTAGCTCCTCTCCATTAGGCCACATGAGTTTTATGCTTTGTGCAGCCAACATCATGGATATGTATAAGAGTCTCATAACTCTTGGCAACGTAAGAGTTGATTCAAGCTATAATAAAGGAGCTCGGAGCTATGTTATTCTAGCCTATATGACCTTAATGAGTGGTATTATATATACATTCAATTATAGTCCTTAGCAGATGTATAACAATTGTGAGATATTTCTTTATTTTTATTGATAAATCCTTTGGAGAAATGTTGTAGATTTTTAATATTTAAAACATACATTTGATTTTGAAATTTATGCATCTTGATATTTTTTTAATAAAATTACGTGAAATAATTTGTACGTATTATGTAAGAGTTTATCTTTAAATGCGATGTAATTTACTATGCATTAATATTATTAATATTATTATGCTGAACAAATATTAATACATAAAAAATGTGATAGATATTAACTTCAATGTTTATACTCCAAAAAATTGTTAAATTTGAATTTATTTATTTATTTATTTATTTATTTTTTTACTATATCTATTCAATTTTTAGGAAATTTTCGGAGTAGATATAATGTGGAGAGTTGCAAAACTATTTCGAGCATTATTCTGTAACCTTTTGAAATGACCGATTTTGAGTGGCTTAGTAGAGAAAAATACTACAACTACAAAGATTATAAATAAAAGTTGTACATTTCTGCCATCTTTAAATATTTAAATATAGGAAAAATCTCTTGATGTAGATTTTTTTCATATTATCTGGCGGAAGCTCGAAAAATTTGCTGATTTTTTTTTTACTGTTAATCCGATTTTATGAAATTATCAGAGTAGGTAAAATTAAACGTTACATTTCTTTTACTAGTATTTGGGACAGTTTTCTATATGTTCAACTATTTAACCTCTGAGTACATCATTGTGCTAACTATACAAATCTGGAATGGCATGCTCAATGGCCAAATGCTTGTGTATATCAAAAACTGCCCTATGTTAAAGTTGCTAAATTCTCTAACTCTATCTACTTCAAAAATTTCATAAAAATCAAATTAATGGCAAAATATTTTGAGTATATTTTCGATTTGGATACTGTGAAAAAAAAAATATGCACGGATATTCTTTAATTTTTTAATATTATTTAGAGTGATCTTAAACCTAAAACCTATCAATGCACATCTAAATGATTAATAGAGCTACTCAAAAATAGTCATGCAAATTGGAACCAAATGCTAAACTGTTTCTTATACATAAAAATTATCTGAATTAAAGTTTCAAGAATCGTACAAATTATATTTATTCAGAAAATTTCATAAAAATCGGATAAATATAGTAAAAATTTTATTAAAGCAAATTTTCAATTTAAAATGAATTACTAAGTTTAGCATAAAGAGATTTTATAAAAGATTTTAAAGTTGAACAAAACAATAGATACTTCATCATAAAACTCATTGTTAAATATTATAATTTATACCTCTTTAAAATTTTATGACACACCATCAGTTCTGATGGAATTTAACTTCCCTCCAGTACTCTACTCATCAGTCTAACAAATATCTCTTCTCACTCTCTCACTCACACGGCCATCACTCATCTCTCTCTCTGAATACCACTCTTCTCACACAACTCACTCACTCATATTATCAATAGACAAAACTTGAAAACACTAGATAGAGAGGAGAATATACATTCTCTTGCGAGTTTTTTAAGATACGATGGTTTTTCTTAACTTTGTTGCATTTAAGAACAGAATTTTTAATATTTAGTATATATAATTTTTATATTTTACTAGGATTCACATATTATCTTGAAAAAATACCAAAAAATAGAGATTCACATATTATCTTGTAAAAATTCCAAATAATACCATATTAGCTTTCACAGGTGAATATCTAGTTATCGTATATTTCAAAAATAATTTAATTAATTAAATCATATCTATTATAATTATATATATTATAAAATATTAATAGCTCACCCCCCCCTTTCATTTAATGAATTAGAACAGACTGAGACAATAAGACTTCACTAATGTATCGGGTATTTATCGTCTATTTCTCACTTTGATGTACAATTTGGCTTTTTATTTGTTTTTATCTGAATATAGTAATATATAAAGGAAGGCATAATTATATATAATAATATATAGATAGAGAGGGAATATAAGTAATATATATATATAAGATAATGACTATTATTATAATATATTATAAATATCATTAATTTATGATATATATATTTATTATTTTTATATCTTATTTCTTATTATATTTTTATAATTATTAATTAATATGATATCGTTTCGTTATTATATCATACACATAATACATATATATCATTTTTATTAATATGTGTATATTTATTTATTATATATATATAATATTTATTTTATATTGTTGTTATGTATATATTATTATATTTATAATTAATTATATCTTATGTTTTATATATTATTATATATATTTTTTATATATTATATCGTATTTGAACATATTTTGATTTTTTTATTATATTATTATTATATTTTTATATCATATATATATCAGTTATATATGTTATTAGTATTTATTATATTAATATATATATATATTTATATGATTATCTATTATATATATTTTTATTTTTTATTTGAATTTTATATTATATATGATAGGGTCTCTTCTACTTTTATCATTGTAAATACTAGATGATAAGATAAACAGATACTATAATAAGCAAATGTATAAGTTAAGGTTCTGACCAGTGAGAAGAACATGTTTAACAACAAATACATGTGAATATGATTAGCATAAATTAAGAAATATCATATTGCTCTAGAAAACGAAGTAATTGATGTTACAGGTAAAAAATTCAAGATGAATTTCTATAAGGTAAACGTGAATGCAGGAAAGTGGCTTCGTGCAAAATTAAATACGATTGCTAGAGAATAAAGGGACTAAGTCTTGAAAGAATAACGCTAACGAAAATCATAAACAATTTGACTTCTTACAGATAGTCGACACTGAGTCCTAACTACGAAGTTAAAATAGACCTGTGTGAATGATCTTTTTGAAATTCATATTGCTCTAGAAAACGAAGTATTGATGTTACATTCAATGTGTTCAGATAAATCGAAATACAACATCTTTTTGAGATGTTAAAATAAATTATGCAAATAGCATATAAACATAATAACATCTAAAAAGAAAATTTTGGATATTACTTTCAAAGTTGAATAAGCAAGTGAAACCAATAAAATGACAATAGTGAATCAAAGAGAGAGAATATATATCTAAATAAATATATTGAATTGGTTGTCGAATTATGATGATGAAAAAGAAATAGAAAACTTTTTTGAAGAGTTGGTATTTGCAGTAGATCAACCTAATAAGATAGAAGTAGGAGAGATTTTAAACCGACCGCTGTGATAGAGAACGAGATAAGAGAAAAGGATTGAGTCGGTGAACGAATATGTTATGAATGTGAGTATATGGATAGATTGAAAGGCTTATGAGAATAAAAGATATCTTTTCAAAGAGTAGTAGATATGAGCTGGTTTTGAATGTGGAGCTATGGTTGTGGCAAACTGGCCAGGATGAACCCTTACATGACGATTTACCATAGTGACCATAGATTAGAGGTCCGTCGCGGTACCCATGATTAAACCTCTTAAGGGTGAATTTCTAAGGTATCATGTAGAGTAGTTAATGGTTAACAGATTTAGTAGCGTAGTAAAGCTGGGTCATTTCTTTTACACGTTATTGTCCAATGTTCTACCTACTGCTTCTTTCCGATGCTTGTATACGTACACCAACCTCACTCTAATATCTTGGGGCAAAGAGGAAAATCGTACATGAGTTATTGCAAAAGATCAAAATGTCTAAGTAGTATACAAAAATATCTTATTAACTAGTAATATATATAAAAATACACATTACTTATTTAATAGATTAAATATAAAGGTTACGGCCATTCAACCACCATATATGTAAAGCTCGATCCAGTTAGTACCATTTTCTATATTTATACATAAGTTATATCGAGATACTATACGTAATACTCGATCAATAATAGATGTAATCAATTGTCAACTTATGAGCAATTATTAAATTAGATGAGATTTGTATAATATATACAAATAATATATCAAAAAACATACTTATGATTTATTCAACCACTAAAACCCTTAAGTTTTCTTGATAACCCTTTCATAACCCCTTAACCCCTTAAGAATTTGAGCAACTTTTGTCACGCATAGAACTAGGGTACAAAATATAAAAGTTCTCAATATACTAAACCTTAGCAGTAACTAAAATATAAAATATTTTTGCAAATGAAATGTTTTGAAAGCTAAAGGTTAAAAATAAGAATATTTACTCATTACCATAAATCGGTTTCAAGCCAGATAATATTCCGAATTATCATTGTATATCCTTAATACCTTAAACATTAATACATTAATAACTACTTAATAATCTACTTATAAGCAACACTACTACTACTACAACTATACTACTATACTACTAATACTACTAACTTAAATATAATATAGAATATAATATAATAATTAATAATAATTAAATAAATATAATAATAATAATAATAATATATTATAAATAATAATAATATATATATACATAAATAATTACATAATAATAATAATAGAATAATAAATCAAATATAAATATAATAAAATAAAAAATATATTAATATATTAGTTTATATATAATACTATCTATTGAAATATTTATAAAACATTAATATAAATCATAAATAATAATGAGTAAAAATAATAAATAGTAAGTAATATAATAAATAATAAGAATAACACTATTAAAATAATAGATAATAATAATAATAATAATAATAATAATAAATAATTAATAAATTAAATAAATAAATATATAATTATAAATTAATAATAATAATAATAATAATTAATAATAAAATTTATCACGTCATGTTTATAAATACCGTAAAAAAATATAATAACAAATTTATATATTAATTATATATTTTTTTAATATATAATATTATAATATAGTAGTAATAATATATATATATATAAATATATATATATAATTATATATAATTAGTATATAGCACTACTTTCATAATCTTTGATATATCATCGTACGAAAGTAATAAATTAAATATCCTATATCAAAATTATTCACTTCACTCATATATATAATATTATACCTCCCTTACTATTCACTACGTATCTATTTTGGTTGATATGAAGGATATTTAGGTAATTATAAGCTAACAAGCATATAATTTATCGATATATAAAAATATATTATTTACTATACAAATATATATATATATATATATTTATATATATATATTATATTTATATATAATTATATTATTCTGACATATTTTTATATTAAATATATCCCTTATATATCATCCTTTTCCTATAATTATATATAAGTATGTATCTTCTTACCTTTCAATATATATATATATATAATAATAAGTATATATAGATATTAATAAATATATATATATATAGTAATATATATATATATATATTTATATATATAGTATATATATATATAAGTTATATATCAACCCTATATATATATTAATTATATAGTATATAAATATAGGAAAATATATATAATATATATAATAGATATAAATATATATATATATTAATATATATATAGATATATATATAATATATACTATATATATATATAATATAGTATAATATTATATATATTATACTGTATATATATATTATTTCTTTTTTTCATGTTAATTCTAGAGTCCATATTAAAATATGAATTTTTTTATTGAATCCTTCTTTGAATTAATTATAATAATAAAAAAAATTTAAATTAAATTTAAAAAAAAAAAAATTATAATACACCATGAGCTTAGTTGAAATGCCACCCTAATAATAACTGGGATTCCAATGACGTCAGGAAATCTATAGTATTTATTGTGGACGAAAACTTAGTAGCATCCGCTCCCTATCACAAGACTGCTCAATCGAAGCAATTATATAAAGGCCAAAGTACCACCGCTACAAAGCACCAAACATCCTCAAATAATATATCTTTGCGCCAGAACTTATGTTCTGGCCTTTGCCACAACTGATCAAATAACAAAAAGATTTAAAAATCAAACATAATACTTTAAGTGGCTACTGAATAAAAAAGAAAATAATTATTATAATTAACAATATTATTTATCTCTCTAATTATAATATATATATCTAATGAAAATAACTGCCTAGAGCTTACCATACCTAGATACCTGAAGATAAACAGAAGCTGAGCACATCTACAGTAACAAGAAGATATATTACCAAATTTTTATAACCCCTTCAATTTCTAAACTAGGTATAAGCATATCATTACTTATCAAGCTCTAATTTTGTATAAATAGAGACCCAGGTTTCGATTACACTTAGTTCGGAGAGTAAGATATAAGACCTGTATCATTTCTAGACTCCTCTTTAGCTCAGACATATAAAATTGAGCACCCCTCCAAAGATTAGATCTCTGACCTAGTGAGTGGTCTGTGTATATATAACTATTGAGATTTTAGTAAAGCACAAAAAAAAAAAAAAAAAATCAATTTATAATGGCTTTCAGATCTCCTCCTCGTAAAATGTACATCGTTAAATCGTTCTAAATCATCAGAAGCTTTAATTATAGGAAAAGTGCTTCAGTGTCGACGATAAATAATTCTTTATAATTAAATATACCTTCTTCTCCAGATTATATCTTAGGTTAATAATGAACTCAGTAAAATGTAGTAATATATATATAATATATATTATATATATATAGAAATATATATATATATATAATATATATATAATATAAATAAATATAACTATATCATATATATATAAATAATATAAAATAAATATAGTATATATATATATATCTATATAATATATTATATAATATTATATATTATATAATATATTATATTAATATATATATATAAATATTAATTATGATATTATATATTTATACTAGGATGATTGAGGTTATGTAATTTTATAGAATTTTAATTCTTGTAACAGCATACATAATATCAATATACCCTAAGCTTATGTATTCAAATCCTTACAAAAATTCAAAAATTTCATTCTAAATTATAATGAGTTACATTTTCTCATGATGCTTCAAGTTATTAGTTATATCTGAATTCACTTCATGATATGGCATCTCATCCAGATCAATAACGTTGGTAGCCTGACGATACTCGTTGTGAGAACACGAGTGTATGTGTTAAACGCTTAAATCGATCGCGTTCAATAATAGAATTAACAGAACAACAAAGAGAAATAATACCAAGAAAAATGCCATATATCTATACATTTGTTTTGAATTTAATAGACAATTTTTCTTGAACTATACTCCACCACACTTTAATCATCGATAAATATTCATTGTCTAATATGCTTCTATTGTATTCATGTTATCATACTACTTTTTAAACCTGAATAAAACCCGATATAGTGAACCATCTCACAACCGAGCTATTCGCAAACTATTATTTAAAAACTCTTCTTTCTTATCCTTTCTGAGATTAAGCTATTCCTTCTATTTTATAATCTCACACTTAATACTTATTGTCCTACTATAGCAACATTACTATATATATATATATATACTATATATATCTATATATATTACGGAGCTATTATATATATATGTATATATTAAAATATATATTAGCTATAATATACCATAATACCATACAAACCCTAGAAGTAATATCTATATATATATCTAAAAATTTAACTATCAAGTAATCCATATATATATATTTCATTAAACTATAATATATATGTTAATATATATATATATATTATATATTATAATATATATATTATATATATAAATATATAGACTTATATATATAAATAATTGAATTATATATATATTAATTATTAATTAATAATATATATAATATATATATAAATTAATATATAATTATGTATATACTTAATATTATATATTAATAATATATATTATATATTAAATATTATATTATATAAAAATAATTATATATATATCAATATATATATATCTATCTATATATTAAATAACTTATATATCTATATATCTATACTATATAATATATTAATTTAAATAGTAGTTATATATACTACTCTATATTTATACTAAAAATATACTACTGAGACTAATTATATTATAGTTATATATGCTTATATAGAAAATAATATTTAAATATTATCGTTTATATTTTATTTTTTTATATAAGATTTATAAAATATTAAGAGAAAAAGCCTCTCAACTCACGCATAATCGTAAAAAATAGATTAAATCTATTAAATTGATATATATATATATATTTCAAAGTATTATTACCTACACCATTATAAAATAAACTTATAATCAGCTGACATAAGATTATTGTTCATATTATTATTCATTGCGTAAATTTTTTTTATTAGGATATATAATATTGAATATCTTATTTCTTTAATAATATTTTCAAATTATAGATAATATATTATTCAATATAGTATTATATATATATATATAATATATTATTCTATTATTCAATTAATTATTATTATTAAATAATAAATTTTATTCTTATAACTAATATAAAACTATATTTATTATATTAATATATTATATAAATTATTTTAATAGTGTGAATAATAAAACATTAACCCTGCATATGAGATCTCAGAGAAACTAGATAGACATACAGATAGATACTGATAAATCTATTATTATGAAGATCAGCAGTGATAAATCTTGTAGAAAACATCGACAAAAAAAAATTTATTACTTTATTTGTTCATTATTTTTACCTAATATATCATCCAATATACTACGATATAATAGGGATACAATGAAAACTAATAAAACATAGTAAGGAATAACACTTGAATATTTAATGTATGAAAAAAGATTTTATTTTATTTTAACTAAAGAATACCCAGTAGTGTAAAACCGCAAATGCTTTATATATAATAATATTAGAAAAGGGAGGATCGGGTCATCTCTCTCTGGCTACTATTATCAATTCACCTCTCTCTCTCTATCTCCGGAACCCACCGTATATACTTCTTTTTATTTTGTCACTTTCTCTCGCCCTCCCCTACCGGTATGAATATAACGTCCCCCCTTCTGTCCTCACCTCGGCTCGCACCCCTAAAATTAGACATATTAACCACTTTTTCTCATATATGTATTTTTAGTTTCTTCATACCTATCGTAGTTTGGAGATATAAAAAAATTTTTTTTTTTTCATGTATTCGTAATAATTTCTATACGCTGATTCCAAATTTATGTTATCAGTTTCTTGTACCTATCTTATATTTTTCGATGGAATATTTCTAATCGGGTATTACTTCTTTAGTTGGCCATATATTATGATATATTTATATTTATATATTAAATTATATTTATTAATATATATATATAATTATTATATTTATTTAATCATTTAATTTAAAATTATGGTACTTATTATTGGTATAAATTGCAATGTTAATTATATTATTATTATCATAGCAGTAAGTTCAATAATATATATTTATTATATATTATTAATTTAATATATTATAATATATATAAGTACAAAAATATAAATATAGTATAAATTATAAAATTCATTATAATATATTAGTAAATATTAAAAATTTTATTATTATGTATATTTATCTGATCCATAAAAAAGACTTTAATAATTTAAAAAAATTAGATAATTTTTACAAATAGAATATTAATATAATGAATGTTATTTTATTAATACTTGTAATTATATGTGAAATATTATATTTTATATTTTTCTGACCTTTTCAATGAAAACAAATTATTAAGTTATATATAATACCTTACTAAATTTTGATTAATAATTATCTAATATAATTTCTATTGCTATATATCTTCTATATATATATTTATCTATATATATATGATATATACTATAACAACATATCATATACATCAAACAAATTACCGAGTATTTATACAGAAATTATTATATCAAAAAAAATAATATAAATATAAATCGAAAAGAGAAGAATATTTTACTTTTATTACTAGTGAAATATTATGTATCATTATAATTATAATTAAATATATTTATTAAGATATAATTATAATTATATATATTATAATTTATTATAATATAATTATTATATAATTCACGTAAATAAGTGAATTTACACAGAAAGTATTTGAAATGATTTAATTCAGGGTAGTGTATTTAGTATATAGACTTAAGCCCATGCACATAATTCATGGTTAGTAATTCGAGATAATTTAACGCGTTCTGTAATCATCTTAGAATGTTGCAAATGGACAGAATATGTTTGTGTAATAGTAATCAAGTAACTTTGACAACAGATCACCGTATCATGCTAAGTAATAGGTAAAGTGATATGCGTATTTTTATTTTAGTTATAATGCATAATTATATTAATATTTGATAATAGGCTGATATATGAGATAATTCATAGATTAAGATGTCACCTTTTATTTTTCTATAATTCGATTATAGACGCGGAAATTTTCACATGAGATATATAGGAACTATTTATTGAAGAGTAATTATTAGATTAATGATCTAATCATCGCTAAGAAACCTTAACATTGAAATATGACCGTCCAACATAAATATCTCAAAAATTTATCATTAACAAGAAAGTAAAACTTGAATATATAGAAATTAGTTGGGAAACAATAAATAAATCAATATATATTCCTGTATGATTATAAATCTATTCACACAAACATTATTCCATGAATAATAGTTTTAATAGAAACTTTAGTTAGATATTAACTTCAAAATATCAAAATATACTCAATTTTACAAATAATAATATCTTATCATTTCAGCTTCTATATATTGCATTTAAAACGATATATAGAACTATTTCAACCCTTCATTCCATACACTCAACAATCACTATAAAAACACATCCTCTTCATAACTATATTTTCTCTATCTCAAAAATATATGGATATCCAATTCTAAATAATTTACTTCTAAGTTACTTCCTTAATATTATATTCTCCATCACAAGTTTTATGTCTAACAAACATAATTATATATTAGGGAAAATTATTCATCCTTATGACTTTCCCTCGAGCATGCCACCCAGCGCTATATTCTCTTGATATATAGTCCCACACAGCGCAGCTTCGTCGTCTACGGACAAATAAGGGGATGACTCGAGAGCACCTTATGTGTTATCAGAACAGTTATCTATCGCATAAATCGATTATCGCCACTGTTTCAAATGCGTCATTTATCAGTTCTAGCGATCCATCGAAGACTGCACCTCGATCTAGTTCCTGAGTTTCTGCTCTTTTCTGTGTCATATCCTATAGACGGAACGTCAATATAAGCCGAAGTCACTACAAGCAAGATGAAAACACTCCATAACTAATCATATCCCCTAGTTATCAAATAATGTGTGTTAGAGCTAACATTTCATTGAAAATTATTCTGTTACAAACTGTTATCACGTGCCCTATAATTATCACTTAAGCATACAAGACATGCACAGTCGCTCATTCTTCAATTTGCGTACCGATGTAATATAAATTACTCTATGTTAGGAATTACATCACTGGTTTAAGGTATATAAATGGTTATTCTATACGTCTCTACAAGTTCTTAATCAGTGTACATATTCGAATTATTAAGTATTATCTAGCTATTTTATGCTCCCAAACACACTTGCATACTACAAACTAAATTGGAGAGCAAATTAACTAATTATTAAATTTCCCCACACTCCCAATATCATATATCACAAAGACGTAAAGTATAAAATGATCTTATAAGACTTAAAAATTTTATTTTTATTATTAATATCTCCACAACCCGATTTAATTGGGAGTGCATTATATTTATTTGTTGATTTTTTATAATACATCTTTGCAATAACAGTTCAATTATGGCTAAAATTTTATTTAACTGCAGATATGTTTTAGATAGGATTCATTATGATTAGATTAGTCTATTTCAGTAGTATTATATACTTCTCAACAAGTTAGAAAATATAGATACAACATTTGCGTTTCGATGCACTGCGGAGTAAATTAAATATCACGCACCCATAACTCTAAATATCACGATCACTTAAATTATTATAGCTTAATTATCTCTAAGTTAATAAGATCCATATTATCATAAACTATTCACTTAATAACTTATTATCCAAATAGTAATTTTCTACCAAAAAAACATTTACCTTATTTTTCCTTAAGCTTCTACGTGTACCTTTCTGTCTGAATTCTTATTCGTTACCCTAAATAATGGATTAGAAGACCAGACATTAATTACAACCTAGATATTGCGAGCTATTTCTAGGTTTAGCATCTCTGTTATTATATTTATAGTTTAAATAACAATAACAATAGTGAACAGGTAGAATTAATCAATAATAGAGCTAACTACTAATTGAAGTACATTTAACACTCTTATATTCTTTCACTTTTTTTATAGTTAGCGTCCCCACAGTGATCCTGGATCAATCATAACAATTCAATATTAAATGATGAATATACGTTACTATTGACAAACATTAACTATCTATTAAAATTAAATATACATTTTAATTTAAAATTATACATCTACAATAACATTCCTTCAAAATTATAACATTGGGTTGAAGTACTAATTATATTTCTACTATGTTATATCATAATGTGCGACAACTAATATTCGTATATATTAGTAATATTAAATTTATATCAATTAAAAATTTATATAGAATCACTCGAAATACAATATTAGATTTATTTTTATATTTAAATAATATCTATGCAATTAAAATAAATATATAATTTTATATTTATTCTATTTATATTCTATTTATGATATATATTAATAATAATAATTTAGCACGTACTTTTAACTTATCATAGGTGATAAAAAAGATTGGCAGATTACATTCCCATATCATTAATTTATTATTATTTTTTTTTTTATATTACTTTGTTTTTTATTTATTAATTGAAATATTAATTTAAACTTTTAATAGTCAAAAAGAAGCTTTTGAAAACTTTTTATTCGCTATTCTAAACTAAGAAATGTATATTAATTAAAAAGTTAAATAAATTTTGTCAATGTTTTTATGAAACATAAAATAGCAATTAAGGATATTAAGGCATTGTTGTATACTTAACATATGTTATCAACATAAATATGTAGGAAAGAATTAGAGGTCTTTAAAATGCAAATGGCTCGATCGGAAGTTATAAAAGTCATAACATTAGAAGGAAAGAAAAGAGGGAAGCAATTCGTAGCGTTTGCATTTCCATTCTTAAAAAAAAAAAATCCTTCTAATAGAAAGCATATCAGGTTATTTCATTCTCAGCTCTTTACGCTAATTTAATAAATCACACTTCATTTGTAAAGGCCAACTAGGTAACGGTTTAAAACAATTATATCATTTTCGAAAAACACTTTTAAAACTGAATAGCAGTTCTGGAACTTATTAGAAGTCTGCCAATATAACTTATCAAAAAATAGATTATAAGAATACCAGTACCTTGTCAGTAACATTGAATTCGGACAGACAATTTGCCCTCATCTTCTTGAATTTATCACATAGTAAACAGTCCAATTATATTATATATTAATAATTAATTAATACTAAATGGGCCATTATTAGAATTTCAATTCGTATAATTTTTAGTTTATGTTTTGTTTTTTATTCTTACTTAATTATTTTTTTTTATATATATAATATATTTTTTTTTTTATTTTATAAACTAATTATTTATTTTTTTTTGTATTTAAGTAATGCATTGTATCTTGAAATCAGTCTTAATAGTCTCAGAATATATAAATTAAATAATATAATACATATATTATTATTATTTTGACTAAAATATTAATTTTAGGACGTCTATAGAAATATACTCACATACTAAAATTGTAATTGATACTGCGTTATATTATTTTCCTAAGGAATTAGAGGAAAATAAACATATGTACCGTATATACCACAAAAGTTCTATTTTACTTTTATAAAAACAATATATATATAAAATACATATAATATCTATATAATGAAAATAGAGAGTTACAGTGGTTAATAATACAATATAAACAATAGGCTATATAATATAATAATATATATAATATAAATTTAAATACAGATATAATATAATCAATAATATTCAATTTTTAGATAAAAATAGTAATATTTTTAAATACTAAAAAACATCTAATATATATATGATATCATATATATAATATTATATATAAGTATATAATATATATATAGTAGATAATATAGATATATATATTAATATTATAATAATAAATAATAATTAATATAATTAATATATATATAATGTCAAACAAATTAATTACAAATTATCAGCACATCTAACACACTACATATATTTTAATATAGATAAATCATATACTAAAGAGTAAAATATATTAGGTTATATAAATAATATTATAACACTATATCACTATAATAGTATGTAAATTATAACATCATATAAAATATAAATGAAGTATTAATATATTAAGAATTAAAAAATATAAGTAAAATAAATATTAAACATAAAATAATTTATAGTTATTAATAATAGATACAATTTAACTAATAATAATATACTAAAATAATTATAATAATCAATCTAATAATATATATATATATAAATATACATATATAATAATAATACTAACTGCATAATATACAATAATACCAAATAATATTAAAATAAATAAATAACATAATATACAACGTATAATACAAATAAGTAATAATTATAATGATCAAATTTATAATAATAAATAATACTATAAAATTAAATAGCATCAATACTAAATATACCAATAAATAATAATCTCAATTACTTATATCATTATTAATCTACTTGATTTAAAATAACAAATAATTATTCAACTAATCAACAATAAATAATAATCATTATATCTCAAAAAACGCATGAAATCAAAAATCCATCACATTAATATATATAATTAATTAATGATTTAAATTATTATATTCTTGATATATACATTACTTATCAACAATACTAATATAACTAATACAGCAATATTAATATAACAATACAACTACTAAACATATTAATACATACTCAAAACAATAACCCTAAAATCCTCCACCCTTATAATATATATTTATAAGCTATTGAGATGTGACTATTTATCAATTATATATAATAATTAAAATTATCAATCGAAATATAGTGTAGTTTAGTTCTTAAATTTTATAAATTTAAAATAGATAAAAATAGTATATGAGTGATATACTAATACATAATGCAGTGCTTATAGAGTAGTGTAGAATATAGTGAAATTATATCTAAGAAAGAATAATAAGATTAATCAATAAGAAGACAATCACGTAATTGATCTATAGACAACACGCGAAGAGACGATAAACGCATTGAAAATAAGACAATGTATAAGTCTAATATCATAAAGCACACTCTCATAAGACGAACACATAACCACACAAATATATCCTCTATATATTCAATCCAGTACATGTATATGGCAACAAAACATCATAACGAAGAATCCCCACAATTACTCCATTACTAAAAACAATGCACTGGGCACAGCATAGCCAATATCTAAGAAACAGCTAAGAAACAAAATCACACTTATTGCAATAGAAATCCAGATTTATATATGAACGACGAAGAGTAGAAAGATGCTAATGTTACTAAAAGGACGAGAAAACACCTACTCTAATATTGATTTTAAACTAGAGACAACAAATAAAAAAAATCACCAAGCATCCCACCTGCACGATCACAACACAAATTTTGTTAACATATTAATAAAAACAATACTCTCAGATACATCTATTATATCAAGAGTCATATCTACATGATCAATAAAAAAATCCTACTTGACCATAAACTAACATTAGACTCATGGCATTGAACAAGAAGCATCAATTCAGCTTTCTCAAGAATAATCTGACACTCATACACAGTTCACACTTAATAATAACTAATAAATATTTTCCTCTCGTGTGTTTATTATCCCGAAAATAACAAGACTTTAATTGATTTTGAAGGGAACATTAAAACATAAAGGTTACATTATAAATTTAATCACTAGTTATTAAATAATAATTATAATATATACTGCGAAATAATAATAAAATAAGTATTATATAATATTATAATTAACTATATAATTATATATATATTAATATAATATAATATATTAGAATAATATAATATATTAAATTATAAATATATATATCTATATAATATATATATATTATATATATATATTATATATTAATCATAATAATTATTAATATATATTATAATTTTTATATATATTTATTATATGTAATTAGAAATCCATCTACAGTATAAGGTATATTTTCCGTCTTTTCAGTTCTAACATAATATTTATTTAATTCTTCAACTAGAGGAAATTCACTATATTTTAGAACGCACCTAGTATTAATCTAGGATTCTAGCATATTCTAAGTGAATCACACAATGTACTTAATACTCTTCACATTAGATCTATACCTTACAGTACATCTCAGATCCATCATAGATATACTTAAACTCTCATATATAGAACTTATCCTATAATCATATCTATCGTTTTCCTACTATTGAAAAATATCACCCAAACCATTAAATAATATATTATACACAGTAACAAATCTAATATTAATAATAATACTACTCACAACATTATTAATAACAGTGAATACTTATAACTCTACTCGCATTCAAAATAAATATTCCAATAATTTCAAACACAGCTCAAAAAATCTTTAGTTTTCAACATTTATGTCTATTTGGATGTGAATTTTATATATTATAATTATATATATTTTATGTAATAAAGTATTAGTTTATTAAAATATTTAATCTATTTTACGTAATATTTCATATCATATTAAAATATAGTTAATAGTAGATTATATTATTAAATGTAATAATATATATAATCTATATCTAATTCGTTAATTAAAAAATAGTATCATAATATTCATTAGAAATGTATAATAATAATTACTTTATTAATATAATTATTATATATTATAGAATAAATATTTAAATATATATATTAATATTATATATAATATAATATTATCTAATTATTAATATAATTATTATTATACATCAATAGATTCCAATCTTATATAGATGAACTTACAAAAGAAATGATAAATAGACAATTAAAAATATAATTAAAAACATTTATAACTTAATTATAATAGATTGTTGTAATATAATACATATATTAATAATATAAATTATTTATAGGATATATTATATATATTACGTAAGTTTAATAATTAGTATATTATAATTAAAAACTATATTTAATATATATTAATTATAAGTAATAAATTAATTTATAAGTTAAGTTTAATTATTAATAAAAATCGACTTATATTCATTCACTATTACAGATTATCAATTAAAAAATTAGCGTAGTTGATATGAACCTTTAATACCATTACTAAATAATAAATAAATAAACAGTCATCTTACTATATTTAATACATAGACAGGTGTATAAAAGAGTTTAAATGTATAATAAAATATTATCTGAAATAAATACTGCATCTTATATTAAATCAATATTTATTATATCAAGGATATTTAAATAAATCCAATATATAAATAAACAATATATAATAATAATAAATAAATAGAGCTTTTTATAACTAGTAAAAAAAACAGTATAAAATGCTATAATGTCATGGCCTTTACAATACTTAACACACATATATATATATATATATATATATCATATTTAAAATATCTTATATTATTTTACTATTCCTAGTGTCAGAGGAGTTAACTTTACATTATTTTGTATAATTAGCTTCACCTATATATCAAATATATATAAACACCCTAGAATATGATTTATTATATTACTCATTATAGATAGTCTACTATATATATAAAAAATCACTATATATAAATATATTAAACTAATTATTATATATACTAACTATATATATATATATTATAATATATAATAATATATATATATAATTATTAATAAAATGTATATATTATAATAATATATCTAATTAAATAATATATATAAGCTTATATATTTAATTTAATAAGTAATTATTATATATATATATAATTATAATATATTATAATCAACTATATATACTATAATATATAATATTTAAATATAATTATATAATTTAATATATAATATTAATAAATATATATATTATAATATATATATAGACATATATATCATATATATATTAATAATAAAATTATAATAAATTTTAATACAATAATATTATATATGAAATTAATTATTATATAATATAATATATATTAGATATATATTATATATTTAATTAAATATTATATTATATAATTAAAATATGTGATATCCAATTGGATATAGGATATTATTACATACTATACCTATTTATATAACTATAATTCAATATTGAGAGATATATACGTACCCTAATTAGGTTAATAAGCGATATCTGTAAGATATTTACAAATATATAGGATTATTTTTAAGTGAGTTTCGTAAATTAATTCGACGTTTAGGAATAAATTATATGATCATGAACTAAAATATTACCAAATATATAATTAACTCATCAAGACAACATACATATTATAGACAAATTAACTATTAGATTATATAAATTACCATTTATCTATAAAAAGACTAATATTAACTATAATATCCATCATAGAAACCTACTAGAACTATATTAATTGACACGTTTTTTCAGTATCATAAGAATTTTCGCTAAGATTTGGAGTATGATACTCGATAGTTATATAGAATCTAAAATGTAACTTATTGCACGATATTTGTAAATTATAATATTATATTGTTGATAAAGAAAGGAACTGAACATGATTGAGCTAGAATAGAATTACATGTTTAAAGGATTAGTTAAGAGTCAAATGGCTTGACATGCTTAAATCCAATGTCATTTAAGGGATAGTTGGATAATTCAAAAAGCACACAAAACAATTTTAGTCAACTATATTATTATTATTATAGTATAAGATCAATATTATTATTTATATTTTAATAATATATTATAATATATATATATATAATTAATATATAATATTAATATATATAATAATATATTATTTAGTTATATTATATATATGATATTTAAATATAGTATATAGCTGTTCGAATTATTAAGAGCATTGATTAGATAATTTTTTTATATATTAGTATTAATTTATTAATTTTAATTAATATACATTAATATATAATAAAATATTTAAAATAATATATATAATGTTTCTTAAAATTATGAAATTAAATTAATAAATTCTGATCTATTATTAATAATATACTAATCTTTTTATTAAAAAGATGAAAGAAATATATATGTATTAATACTAATTTTATATATTAAATAATATTAATAGGAAATTTATAATAATATATACTTATAATACAGTATATATATCATAAAGTATAAAATAATTTAAGCTTCATAACTTCAATATATTTAATTAATTATTTAAGATTTAATTTAAATTAATATAACAATATAAATTAAATATATTAATAAATAATTAAATATTTCATGATATTAATATATATATAATATAATAGATAATAATTTTTAAATATATTAATAAATTATTAATATATTTGAAATAATTAATACTTATGGAAAATTAAATTATAAATACTTATATAAGCATATAAATATACAAAAAATTATATTAATACGTTAATATATATTGAAATTATATAAAAAATTAATAGATTTGTAAATTATAAAATTATACTAATTTCTATTATTAAAACATTATATCATATAATTCAGGTGCATGAAATAAAATATACTAGTACACTAACTTCAATATTTTTGAGATCGATAAAGGATACTATAATACGAAAAGACTATAAGTATTAGTAATTTATAAAATATATAATATCACACACAGCAATAAAAAATCTTAAATTGTAACACATTCAATTATATATATATCTAATAATATATATATAAATAACATCACGTCAAGTTGTGCCAAATCCTTTGTAGCCACAATAGGTTTGTCCATTCATTTAACAAAGGAGAGTCAAAAAGAGACTTCGCAGGCCTTCTTTTAAGTAACACAGTGATCAAGGGAAAAGCATTTGGAGCCATAAGCGCAAAATTTATTTAAACGAGAGTCAAAAGTTAATTATTTAAAGCTTAGGCTTTATTACATCTTGAATTAACCACAGACTTTGAACAGCTGTTTCAGTATTTGACGTTTATTAAATTCAATATGTAATAACCTAGATAATAGATATATTAATCTATGTGAATCCTAAGAAATTTAAGTACGTAACCTCACCTATATTGCTTGTGTGTGTGTTTGTGTGTGTGTGTGTATTCCACCTGGCACTTTATTTAATCTTACTTTTGTCAATACTCATTAGTGTGCGTTCAAGGTCGTTGTGTCATTTTCCTCTTGAGATTATATTTTAAATTAAATACATTTTATTTGCTATCAAATAATGTAATTAGATATTTATTCAAGTAAATTATTCAAAATCTCAGAGGTCATTGAATATTACTACTAATTGATGGTAGAAATCTACGTCTAATATATAATAATCTAGGTATATCACTTCTAACTATGTATAAAATACTACTATATATAAAAGTAACTACATTATCTAATTAGTATAGGCTGGGTTAAAGGATATAATTATAAGTAGTAAGTAATCCTATCACGATATAATCAATAGAAGGAAATAGTATCATAAAATTAATTATTATATAGGCATAGTGATGTGAAATTTGTTAGATGAAAATATATAAATATATATAGTCATAATATATTAAATATAAAAATACATTAATCCTTTTTGATCATCTTCGAGCTCTTTTTGGAAACTTGCTAAAAATGTCAAGACCACCTTTGATTTTTCTTCTTGCTCTCCCCGATGGCTCCAATTTTGCCTTATCTTTGCTTAGATCTTTTCTTTTAATTCCACTTTAGAAATTCAGTACATGTGATGGCAAGTTTTAATGATGAAAGTTTATTTTCTAATGTACCTTTGGAGGAGCATTGGAAATTATTTTAAAGACTTTATTTATATAAATTCTTCGTCGGTTAAATATTTGCCTAACATATCTATAAAATATATATCGGCATGTTTCATTATAGCATATGAAAATATGACTTAGGGTTGGACCTGAAAGCC
>JABUQX010090078.1:20000-28599 GCA_015478945.1 Trachelipus rathkii | reverse complement strand
CCGAGAGAGATAATATTAATTATTAAAAATTAAAATTATGAGAAAAAAAAAAAATTTTTGTTATTATTATTATTTATTTTGTGTTTTATTATTAAATTAATTATTATTATTATTATTATTATTTATTATTATTATTATTATTATTATTCATTATTAATTTATTATTATTATTCATTATTATCATTTCGAAGTTAATTTGTTTTGTTAAACTAAATTTTCAATAAATATTGGGTTTTTCCTTGTTACTTTAAAATGAAATTCATATTAAATAAAATGTTCATTTGGTAAAGAATTTAGTTCACCGAACATTGAGCGAATTTGTCGACTAATTTATTAACGGCATATGGAAACGCTCAAGGCAAGTTCAGAATACTAGCCCAAAGCGTGACCAAGTCGCGGAATATCGGGCTATGAATAGCTTCGAAAACTTCCAATTGGGAAGGTATAAGATATTTCTGCGTGGGAAACCGTGCGAGTGCGCATAGACTGAAGGACTTTGCTACTTCATCAGCAATTGTTCTCCATCATGCTTACAGATTGAGGGTCTCACTGTACACTGTACGTTTTATTTTCACCAACTACTCCAATTCCTCGTACGCGACAGCTGGCTCAACGCCATCGGGGGAAGGAAACGCATGAAGAGGTTCTATCAAATTATACTACGGTAGACCTGGTAAGTAATGAAAGCGGCACAAACCCCAGACGTCATTTAGGCCGCTTAGTTTTGAGTATGTTCAATTACAATAAATTGATGTATAGAGTCTGAATCTTAAAAAATTGGCTCTAGATATTAATGTAAATCAGCAAAAAATAGTTTAAATGTTTTTAAAATAACTATTCATTTTCTCTATCTATATTAATATATATATATATGATTATATTTATATATGATTATATTATTATAATCCACTACACTTAGTATTATTATTTATAGTATGAATATATATTATATATTATATATATATTATATATATATATTTTATTATTATAATATCGTTATGTATTAATATATTAATTATATATATAAATCAGTATGCTTACAAGATGTGAGAGAGAGAAGGGACTAACAAATTTTGCTGAAAGGAAATTTAAAAATGAAAATCGTTTTGTAAATGTGGTTGTAATAATTTTGGTCGAAACTGTGTCAACGAATTAATAATAATAATTTAATTAATTAATATATATAATTGAATATTTCACATTTTTTAATTATTTAGTTAATATCCATTAACCTTGTTATATTAATTCAGCATAATTAATAATAATAATAATAATAAAGTCATATTTAGAAATAAAAATTAGCTTGAATCTATTTCTGGCATAATAATAATAATAATAATAATAATAATAATAATAATAATAATAATAATAATAATAATAATAATAATAATAATAATAATAATAATAATAATAATAATAATAATAATAATAGCTGTGGCTTCTAATACTATGTGAAATAATTTTAAAATTTCTTGAAAAAAAAAATCATATTACGTTTTGTTGACTAAATTTTGTGATTGCTTCTCATTGCTTTTCGTTTTCTAATAAAAAAAAGAAAATTGTTTCCACAAAACTTTTGATTGATCAGAATTTTCTTTTTAACAAGTGAATGACTTTCAATATATTTGAGCATATTCTGACTAAATAGGTAGAATTTTTTTTTATATAAAATAATGAAATTTTTCATCTTTATTTATTTATTTATTTATTTATTTATTTATTTATTTATTTATTTATTTATTTATTTATTTATTTAAATATTTATTTCGCAATTTATTTATTTATTTAAAAATATTGCTTTTGAAATGAGAAAATCATTTTGGGAAATTGTTGTTCCTAATTGTTAAAATCCCCTATGAAGACTACAGAATGGGGTTAGCTGTTGTTCAGAAGATTAATGTCATTTGACTCAGAAAAGGTTGCACTTATCTACATAACTGTAAGTTTTCCATTTATTTTAGTTCACTGCCTTCCATACGTAATATGTAAACATTTAGAAGTTTTTCCATTTTTCAGAATTTTTAATAATTTATACAGATCTCCCTCTCTTACTATGTAAGCACTATTTGCAAAATGAGAGTTTTAACAGCTTCAATAAACCCTATTAAATAAGTTGTAACCATCTTTTAAATATACTCTGTTAAAAATTCTTAAGAACAACATACTTTAAGAAAGTTTTTACTCATCTTTCACTTTTTCTGACTCTTTTGTTTCTAACCCTTTTATTTCTTCAAAAATTGTGATGTCCGTAGGCTTTGAGATGGATAATAAAAAGGCTTACTATATTGACGATTCTTTTGGTTCTCAAAACTTCTGCATCCGAGCTATAACAACAATAGTACTAATAGCCTTTGCTAGTTCTTACAAAGTCAAAGATTTACCATAAGTACATTAGAGCACATAAACAAAAAAGAAAATTTTTATTTTTAAAATGATTTTTTTCCTTATAATATTAAAGGGTTTTAATCCGAGTAACATCTTCCATTAAGAGGAGAACATTTCAAGCCTTGACAACAAAACGTTTCCACCTTATTCTAGCACCTCTTCCTTGTTTAAAAACAAAGAATTTTATCATGTAATATTACATTTAAAAGTATAGAGAGAATTTAATATATATATTAATATTTTATATATATATATTTATATATAATATATATATATTATTATATATTATATATATATAATATAATATATATATATTATATATAGTATATATATATATATTATATATTATAATATATATATATCTTATATATAAATATTATTATTATATATCATATTATATATATATATATATTATATATGATATATATATATAAATTTATTATATCTTTATTATAGTATATATATATAAGTATATATTATGATATATATTATATATAATATACATATATATCAGTATATTGTTATATATACTTGTCATATATACCACTATATTCCGATATATTTATATATGTTATATATTTATCTATATTATATATTATATATTCATTATAATAGTAATATTATATTATATTAGTATATATATATATATATATATACTATATTATATTATTATATCTATATTATATATTATTATTATGAATATAGAAAAAATGGGAATGTTTTGTTTTAAATGCAAACTTTAATAACAGGATTTTAATATCAAAGTTTATAGAGCAGAAGTAATTTTTTACATATAAAAAATAACTTTGTCAATCATGTGTCAATGACGCATTTAAACGTTGTGTATACCTATGAAGAGAAGACTTCATAAATTTTGTAGAACACTGTATAGAGGAGGAAACGAAATAAAACAATAAATATTTATATTTATTGTTGTTCATGACTCCTGGTGTTTTCCAAATGAGCCTCCGTAGAAAAGTTTGATCACGGCATGTTCAGCAAGTGTGGTGAATCAATTCATTGTGATGTCTTATGTTGTTTAGCATAAGGTATATACTATAATTTTATTTATTGGGATTTCAAGAAAACATATTTAATGTTTAAGAAGTTCTTATTTTTAAATGCCTGCTTACGTATACTTAATTCTTAGGCAAGTGATTAAATTGATATTTATCCATTTTTATTTTCCTATTTCGTTCGTTCTCACAGAAAGTGTATGCTTTTAACTATTTAAACTGTACATTTGTCAAGAAAGGTGTATGTTCTGTGCTAATATATTTTAATGTGAGTTTCAGAGAAATTGGTAGTTTATTCCGAAAACGTCTTGGTCTGAAGTTTAATAAATGTTATTGTATATATAGTCTTAGTTCTACTATCGTAATTTGCATCAAGAACACATCTCCAGAATCTCAGGTTTTTCATACATAGGAACAGGTGTCATCACAGTCATCACACTTGTGTTTGTAAATCGCTGATTAATATATAGTTCGGAGCTGGCAGAGAAATTTACAAAGAACGACGATTGATCGTTACAAGTGATCCTGGACTAGGATTGACGAAGAAATTAATTAGACGGATCGGTGTTGTGTCGTTTGGATTTAGTTACTATTGGAAATAACTGATTTGGTATTTGAAACGCATGCCTTACTTGGAGTTGAGGCGATATGATTTAATTATGCCTACAAAGAATTGTAAGTTGTCTTTTGTCTCAAGATTTATGTACTGCAAATATTAACTAATTGTGTCCTAAAAGTTGTGAGTATTTTCCGTAGTAATAATAATTTATTCCGATCATTTTGGAAATAACTGATTTGGTATTTGAAACACATGCCTTACTTGGAGGTGAGGCGATATGAATTAATTATGCCTACAGAGAATTGTAAGTTGTCTTTTGTCTCAAGATTTATGTACTAGCAAATATTAACTTAATTGTGTCCTGAAAGAGTTGTTGAGTATTTTTTCCCGTAGTAATAATGAATTTATTTCGCGATCATTTTGGTCTTTTATTAAGGAAATTTTAAGTTGAACTAAGTTCTTTACATTTAATTTTAGACATTGTCCCGAGCGTTGCGGGAAAGAAATAATGTAACATTGACTTATTTATTGTCACTCCAGTTTGACGATGGGAAATAGTAAATGTGATTGTTTATTTTATAAATTAATATAGTTAGCTAGGCGTTTGAACTCACAGCGTTTTTCTGTTATGTAAGTCTAAAATATTGTTTCCTCTTGTTGGGCAATCGATTATTTGAAATAAGAAATTTTTTTTTTTTTTTTTTTTTTTTTGTTTTTTTTTTTTTTGGGGAAAATAATGTTATATAATATAATATATTAAATAATTTAACTGTGATAATATGATATATAATGTAGTTAATAGGTTTTATCTCTTTTATACTTTTATATTGTTTTATATGATAATTTTAACCTTTTTTATTGCTACTGTTGTTATTTGGGGTGTATTTGTGAGCGGGGTGGTGGCTCTAGGTGTTTGGGAAGTGCCTAGGTGGGGTGTCCACAAAACGTGCAGCTAAGTGAAAAGATTGAGTGAAAGAGTACGAATATAGAAGAAGGGAATAGATGGGGAGGAGAGAGGTAATAAGGGGGATGTATGAATGTGAGAGGGGCAAACGAGGATTTGAAGAGGGGGGAGAAAGTGGGGTTAATGTTTGAAGAAAAAGGTTTGTGATGTGTTAGGGTTACTGGAACTTAAGCTGAAGGGAAGAGGTATGATTGGATTTCTGGGGAATACATAGGGTATGAATGCCGGGTGAATCGAGAGAGTGAGGGTGTTGAGGGAAGGGTGTGGGAATAGTTATGGAGGTAAAGAGGTTGTGGGAGAAGGTAAGGGTGTGTAGTCAGGTGAGTTCTAGGATAATGTGGGTAAAAGTGAAATTTTGGGGGGAAATGTGGGTTTTTATATGTGCATATGCACCAGTGAATGGAACGAGGGAGGAGGAGAGAGAAAGATTCTGGAGTGAGTTGAATGAGTGTTGGGAAAGTTTTGGGGTAAATGATAAAATTTGTCTATTGGGAGATTTGAATGCAGGAGTGGGAAGGGAGGGGGCGGGAAGAATAATAGGACCATTTGGGGTAGGGGAGAGGAATATGATAACTGGGGAAAGTTTGATAAGAGTTGTGTGCTTGTAAAGAAGAATGATAGTGGGGGAATACTTGGTTCAATAAACAGTGAAAATCATAAGTATGCATGGAAGAGTGAGATAACGGGGGGAGGGCGTTACTGGATTATGGGTGTGTAAATGGGAAGGATAGAGGCAGACTACTAGATGTAAAGTTTAGAGGGGCGGGGAGGGGAATATCGGATCATTATTTGGTTGGTAGCTAGGTTAAGAGTTGGGAGGAGAGGTGAACGATTAGGGACACGGGGGTAAAAAGAGGAGAGTAGTGTGATAAAGGTGGAAAATTGAGGAGACAGTGGTGTACAGGCGAGTTTAGGAGGGGTATGTGAGATTTGGTGGAGAGAATGTGGAGGGACGGGAATTGGGTGAGGTGGGAGGGGGAGCGTGGATGTGATTTAACGAGGGAGTATGTGAAGAGGCTAGAGGGGCATGTGGAGTAAAAAGGGTGGTGTAAGCAGAAGGAAAGGGAGTGAAAGGTGGAGTGAGGAGGTGAAGGAGGTGGTGAAAAGAAAAAGGAGGCTTATGTGAAAGGTGAAATGTTTGGGAAGTAGGAGAGAGGACAGCTGGGAGGAATATAGAAGGGTTAGAGTGGAAGCAAGGAGGGGTGGGGAGGGCGAAGAGAAGAGCAAAAGATGAGTGGTGTAGAAGGTGACGGAAGATTTCAATCGGAGGCAAGATGTTTCTGGAAGAAGTAAATAAAAAAGGAAAGAGGAGGAGGGGTTGGGGGAGAGGATTAAGGGAGGAGATGGGGAGTGGAAAGGAGGAGAGGATAGGGTGAGGTAGAGGTGGGGGGAGTATTTTAGTGGATTATTAAATGAAGTGCGGGTGGGGGAGGGAGGGATTTGCAACGAAGGTGAGTGATGGGGGGTGAATTGGGGAAGGGAGTGGGGAGGAGGGAAATACCAAATTCGGAGGAATTATTAGGGCTTTGATAAAGGAAAAAAAGGAAGCTCGCGCAGGTATTGGTGTATGGGGTGAGAATGGAAATGTTAGCAGAGTGGAGGTTTATGGGGTGGACGGAATGGTTGTAATTAGGTTATACATATTGTTGGATGGAAGTGGTGTGGTACCACAGGATTGGGAGGATGGTGTTTGGTTTCCCTGTATAAGGGGAAAGGGGATAAGGATGGAATGTGGGAATTATAGAGGCATATGTCTATTTAAGTGTGGTAGGGAAAGTGTACGGAAGAAGACTGATTGAGAGAGTGAGAGGTTAAACGGAGGGGAGAATGGGGAAGAACAAGGAGGATTTAGGGAGGGGAAGATGGTTTGTGTGTGGACAAGTGTTCACACTCAAGATGCTTGTGGAGTAAAGAATGAGAGGAAGGGAAAGTGTATGGGTGTTTTTTTAGATTTGAGAAAGCATATGATAGAGTGAATAGGGGTGAATTGTAGAGGGTGTTGGAGGAAAATGGAGTGGGGGGTAAATTAGGTAAAGGTATTAGGGCTTTTATAGGAATAGTAGAATGTGTGTGAGAGTGTTAGGAGGGGAGAGTGAGATGTTTGGGGTGGTGAGAGGACTGAGGCAGGGGTGTGTAATGTCGCCGTGGCTATTTAATTTGTTTATGGAGAGTGTTTGCAGAGGAATGGTGAGGGAGGGGAGGGGGGTGGAATTGATGAATGGGAATGATAGAAGGGAAGTGAACATGATACTGTTTGCGGTCGATACTGCCCTAGTGGCGAAGAACGCGGAAGAATTGAGGTATTTGTGAGGGAGTTTGAGAGAGTGTGCGGACAAAAGGGGCTTAAGATAAATCCAGAAAAGAGTAAAGTGTTAGTGTTTGAGGAGGAGGAAGAGAGGAGGGGGAGGGGTTAGAGGTCCGAGTGGGGGGTGTAGTTTTGGAAGAGTAAAGATGTTTAGATATTTAGGGATGGATTTGGGTAAGGGGGAGGGGATGAAGGAGGAGATAGAACATCGAGTTAGGAGATACGAATGAGGGCTTTGAGTGGTCTGAGAGAGTATGGACAAGGGGGGGATTTATACAGAAATTAAGGTAATAATCGTATGTTTTGAACAAAATCTTTGTGTCCAGCGGTGTTGTATGTGGTGTGAACGTGGGGTTGAAAATGCCAGGTCCAGGAAGAAGTTGGAAGTATTTTAGATGAAGGGGTTGAGAGCGCGGTTTGTGGGGTTAGCAGGAGGGAGAGGATTAGGAATAGGGTGGTGAGTGAGAGATGTGATTGGAGGAATGGTTGGTGGGAAGAGCGGAGAAAGGAATGTTAAGATGGTATGGGCATCTTGTGAGAATGGAGGAACAGAGAGTGGTTAGGGGAGTTTGGGGGGCGGAGGGGATAGGAAGGAAAGGAAGGGGGAGACCAAAGAAGGAGGTGGATGGATTGAATAAAGGAGATGCTGGAGGAGGGAGGGATGAGGGAGGAAGAGGGTAGGGTTTTGGCGAGGGATAGAGTGGGGTGGAGGAGGTGGGTGAGGGCGAGATGAGGGGAGGTGTGAAGTGGGAGAGGCTGTACGTACCACTACCCCGCTCAAGCGGGATAAGAGTAAGCATAAATAAATAAATAAATAAATTAAATAATTATAATAATAATAAAAATAATAATAATAATAATTAATAATATAATAATTAATAAAATAATAATAATATAATAATATAATAATTAATAATAATAATAATAAAAAAAATAATATAATAATAATAATAATAATAATAAATAATAATAATAATAATAATAAAAATAATAATAATAATAATAATAATAATAATAATAATAATAATAATAATAATAATAATAATAATAATAATAATAATAATAATAATAATAATAATAATAATAATAATATCATTAGTGTTATTATTATTATTATTATTATTATTATTATTATTATTATTATTATTATTATTATTATTATTATTATTATTATTATTATTATTATTATTATTATTATTATTATTATTATTATTATTATTATTATCATAGTCAAAACTCTTTAGAAACTAAAAAAATCAACTGTTAACTTTACGTTATGAATATATCATCGTAGAAGGTAAACTAAAATAAAATTTTCCCTCAAAATTGATTAATTTTATCATTGATTTTCAACCGACAAACCTCAAATT
>JABUQX010090078.1:0-17500 GCA_015478945.1 Trachelipus rathkii | reverse complement strand
AAAGAAGAAGAAGAAGAAGAAGAAGAAGAAGAAAAAGAAGAAGAAAAAGAAGAAGAAAAAGAAGAAGAAGAAGAAGAAGAAGAAGAAGAAGAAGAAGAAGAAGAAGAAGAAGAAGAAAAGAAAAAGAAAAAGAAAAAGAAAAAGAAAAAGAAAAGAAGAAGAAAAGAAGGAGAAAAAGAAGAAGAAAAAGAAGAAGAAAAGGAAGAAGAAAGAAGAAAAAGAAGAAGAAAAAGAAGAAAAAGAGAAGAAAAATAAAATAAATAAAAATAAAAATAAAAAATAAAAAGAAAAATAAAGAAAATAAAAAAAAAAGAAACATAATAATTAAATAATAATAATAATAATAATAATAATAATGATAATATCAATAATGAATATAATAATTAATTAATAATAATAATATATATAATAATAATAAAAATAATAATAATAATAATAATAATAATAATAATAATAATATTAATATTTTTTTTTTTTTTTACAGCTACACCACCGCTCAAGGGCAAAGCCCTATTCAAGGAGGGGGTGTACACTCAACAGGAAATTTTCTAACTAAACGCAACTACGCAGATGAGGCACATGAGCGGGCTTTAAAGTGAGGGACGATTAAATTGAGTGGAAACACAGAAGATGTGAAGAGAATTTCGCTCAAGAACAGAGGTGGCAGGAAAGAAGGAGACGCCGCAGCGAACTAGTCTTGAGTTGCTAACTATCAACACAAAACTCATGTGCCGACACAGCCCCCTTGTGCTTAATCGAGGGTTTCCTGTAACGGAGGTGGCACTTCTGGAGTGAAGTTTTGTTCCTCGAGCACCTGCTCTACGGTACCTATAGAAAAAGAGATAAAGCACCGCAACATCGCGCCGCAAGATAGAGGGTCAAGTGACTATATAAGAGCAGGACAGTTTATAAGTCTTTTAACCTTTGACTCGACCCTAATCCAAAAGCCGGTGAAACCTGAGCCCCCCCCAGATATGAGAGCAGTACTCATACAAGGGCGGATGAGACGCTTGTATAACTGGAGTAACTGTGAAGAAAAAAAAGTCTCGCAGTCTAGCAGAACTCCAGTTTCTTTGAGGCCGCCCTTAGCAACCGATGTGTGATGATGTGAGGTTTTCAAGACATTTTTTTTGTTTATGTTAGGCAAGAATGTTTATATTGTAACAGGAAGAGTACGAGAGAAGTCGAAAGTAGATGGAAAGGTAAGAAGTTGTCTTAGAGAGGGAGATTTTGTAGAAGTTGGGTTTTAAAAGAATTAAATTTCCACAAGGTTGCGACGACCCACCCGGAAATTCTATCCAGATCACCGAGAATGGAATCGGAAAGATTAAGAGAGAGGCAATTCAGAAGTAAAAGAAGGGAGGCAGAATTGAAAGCAGTTGAAACGAATGAAGGGTAGAGTCATCGGCATATGGGTGGATAGAGTTAGATGTGCAGGTGAGAGAATCATTAATGAAAAGCAGAATAAAGTGGAGATAAGACAGAACCCTGAGGAACACCACTATTGACAGAAAGGAAGAAGAAGTCGCCCATTCAACAACAAGCCAAATATTGAGCGATTGAAAGAAAGCTAGACATAAGTAAGCAAGAAGAAGGAGGAAACCCAAAGGAGGGGAAGCTTGGAGAGCAGTGACGTGCCATACCCGGTCCAATGCTTTGGATCAATGTCAAGCGCCACCGCAAGTCTCCCCGAAATTCCTAAGGGTGGAAAACCTATAATCTTATTAGATAGGAAGTATGTCACAGTAGACCTGCGAGCGCCGAAACCGCTATGGCATCGGAAAGAAAGGAATGAGATTCCAGAATGATCTAAGAAATGAGAGTTGACAAGGGTTCAAGATCTTAGATAGAATACATGTTAGAGCTATAGGGCGATATTAGAAGGATCCAGAGCGGCTTTCTTTTTTCGGAATAGGTTACATATGCGCTTTTCCAACACTGAGGGAAAGTGCTAGTATTGAGGCATAGAGAATATAGTTGAAACGAGAGGAGGGGCTAGCACGGAAGCACAATTCCTCAAAACTCGGAGAGGAATGCATCCGGGCACCCGCACTTCCTAACGTTCATAAGAGATTTCGGAGCCCATGCCGATCAATGTAATGCTCAGACAGAAGGCATAGGATACCTGAGAAGAGAGCAAGGAGGAGGAGAGGAATGCCAGAATCGTCCAGGGTTGAGTTAGAGGAAAAATAGGAGGCCGAAGAGATTGGCCTTTCAGTTGGAGAGTTAGCAACATAACCAATGCAATCGAATAAGAGGAGGAAAGGTAGATTTACAGAAGTTGTTGGGATTTTTTTGCAAGAGGCAGAAAGATTTGTCGTAGGAGAACCAAGGAGGTTAGCGCACTTTCGTTTGATGAAAGCCCGCTTTGCTCGTCGAAGAGTATCCCTGCAAAAATTTCTCTAGCTGAATGAAAATTGCGAGAGTGATAGGAGAACGAGAATTTTTCCACCACGATACGCAATTGTCTCTAGCCTGAATGGCCAGAGAGCAATTACGATCGAATCTTGGATTATGAGGAGAGAAAGATTTAGTCCGAAGAAAACAAATGAAAGCTGCTCATATCCGCATGCAAAGATTACAGCTCCCAGAGGAAAAGCGTCATTCATTATAGTTAGCATAGAAAGCAGCGCAAGCCTCAATCGCCCGATCAAGTGCAGCAACACGCCAGGGCAGGAGTGGAGCTGTTTGGAGAGAAAGTATTAAATTAAAGAGATATAAGGTTGTGGTCAGATTTGCCAATAGGAGCGAGGTGGTGTATTTATTATAATAATAAAAATAATAATAATAATAATAATAATAATAATAATAATAATAATTATTGTAATAATAATAATTATATATAATAATAATAATATAATAATAATAATAATATAATATTAATTATATAATAATAATAATAATAATAATAATAATTAATAATAATAATATAATAATAATAATAATAATAATAATAATGAATAATAATAATAATAATATAATAATATAATCAATTAAAAGTAATTTTCACAGTAAATTATAAGAAATAATACTGCACAAATAATTATAATTAATCTTGTAATAGCAATAACTATAATTTTGTAGCTATTAAGATAATATTCTACTAACAATACTAGACACCAATTTTGTGAGTGTTATATTAAGGTAACATAACAACCAAGGTATAATAGTGGTTATTATGCTGATATGGATGTACGATTAGTTGTAATTATAAATTCGAAGTCGGGAGATGAAAATGATTAACTAGAATAAATAATAATAATAATAATAATATAATAATATAATAATAATAATAATGATTAATAGATAATAATAATAATAATAATAATAATATATAATAATAATATAATAATAATAATAATAATAATATAATATAATAATAATAATAATATAATAAAATAATAATATATTAATAATAATATAATTAATAATAAATATAATAATATATAATAATAATATATAATAATAACAATAAAAATAATAATAATAATAATGATAATAATAATAAATACAAAATAATAATAAATAATAATAATAATAATAATAATAATAATAATAATAATAAATAATAATAATAATAATATAATAATAATAATAATATATACATATAATAATATTAATAATAATAATAAATCAATTAATATTGAATAATAATGACAATAATAAAATAATAATAATAATTAATAATAATATATATTAATTATATATAATAATTAATAATAATAATATAATATATAATAATAATAATAATAATAATCAATAATATAATAATAATAATAATATAATAATAATAATAATAATAATAATAATAATATTATAATAATAATCGTAATAATAATTATATTAATTGAATAATAATATAATAATAATAATACATAATAATAATAATAATAATAATAATTAATAATAATGATAATAGATTGAATAATAATATATAATAATAATAATAATAAGTTAATAATAATAATAAATAATCATTGCATTATATAAATTAATATAATAAATAACAAGAACAAGAACAAGGAACAAGAACAAGAGCAAGAACAAGAATCATAGAGATAGAACATTAGAACATATGAACAATAATCAATATAATTAATAATAATAATTAATATCAATAATTAATAATTAATTATATAATAATTATAATTATATAATTAATAATAATAAATAATTAATAATAATGATATATAATAAAAATATTAAATAATAATTATAAATATATAATTGATAAAATATATATTAATAATGAATAATAATGTAAGTTATATATTAAAGAATAATGAATATATATTAAATATAATATATTATGTATATATAATTATATAATAGTAATATATATAATAGATAATAATTAATATAATATAATAATTAATATATAGATAATATTATAATAATATGAATAATATAATAATAATAATAAAGTAAATAATAATTAATAATAATAATAATAATATACATTAATTAATATAATAGATACTAATAATATGATGTTATTAGTATTTACTAATTAAATTAATAATTAATAATAATAATTAATAATAATCAATTAATATATCTACTTAAATAGTTAATAATAATAATAATAATAAATAATAAGATATTATTATATAATAATTTATAATATTCTTAATATAATTATAAATAATATATAAAATTATGTAATTGATATAATAATAATATATAATAATTAATAATATAATAATAATAATAATTATATAATAATAATAATAATAATATAAATAATAATTATAATAATAATAAATATAATATAATAATATAATATTATAATAATAATAATTATGATAATATTTAATAATTAATATTTATAATAATTTGATAATGATAATAATAATATATAATAATGAATTAATATAATGTAGCTAGATTTAGTAGGGTTAAATGCGCGTGAGTTAGTTTATTCATCATATATTTTTATTTTAGATTATATTTTTTTATTTTTTTAAGCAAAAGATTTAGTAGAGTTTTCGGTTTTTATGTTTTTGGTTTTAATGTCTTGTGGTATTGAGTTGTAAAGTTTAGCTGCTTTTTAGCTGACGCTTTGAGTGGCTTTTTTTTGTCTACAGAAGTGGAGCGTTTTATATAAGTTATTATTTCTTAGATTATTTGATTTTACTTTGTGCCGCCTTTGCTTGTTTTGAATGAAATTTGCTTTGCAGGAATCGAGTCATTTGTTGAATGTATATCAATTAATGTATGTTCTTTCATAGGAGTGATATTTGATGTAAGTCTTAAATTGCAATATCTTTTAGTTTTTGAAATACATGGTTGTGTATGGCTATATAAATCTCTGTATTGCTAATGAGAAACGAAGAAATCGCTTTTGGATGTTAACAATTTAATAGGGGGAATTACGAGTTACTTGTGGTATCGTATATTGATAGAGATGAGTAAAGTAATGGTGAGGTTATTCAGTGCATAGTAATTTTCAAAAAATGGAAAGTTATTGTGACAATTTTTTTTAATTTTATTAGCATATATATGTATCTCGACAGTTCTGCTAACTAGGTTGTTATTATGTTCTTTAAATGTCAGCTATTCAGCGCATTTTTATTCCGCTCAGTTTTTTCGCTCATTGGCAGCCCTATGGCACGTTCTACATTGTTAACTATTGTAATATTTATAATTCGTTTAATCTGGTTGTTGCGTAATCAATATGTAGATGTTTTATTAATTTTTATTGATTTACTGGGATTTCATTATTTTTGTTAACGTTTCTATCTGCTTTACGATGTATAGAGACTGCGGCATATTTTGTCATTTATTTAAACTAGTAGGTAGTCGTTCAGCAAAGTGAGACTGAGAAATGAGTCATTGAGAGTTGAACAGTCATTTTGTATTTTAGAGTATATAGAAACGTTCATAGAAATGAACCCTGGGTACGCCAGTTGATGTTGAAGTTGTGATTAAATTTGTTTCACTTAGTTTTTAGGTTATTGGGATCTCTATTTTAAGTAGCTTTTAAACACATTGTAAGTTTTGTCTCCTCAATGCCATTTTGATCATTTTACTCTTGGTTATATGTCCACGATTTGATTGTTGTCAAAAGATTTCGTAAAAACTAATAATAAAAGCAGCGAACTTCTGTGATTTTCTGTTTTTCTGTTAAGTTTTTCGGTTAAGCTAAACTTTGAGGGCAACGTTGAGGCGTCTCTTTCTAATCTCAAATTGTGAAATCACTGGAAGTTGTTTGATGATAGATTCTTCTGTTTACCTGTTGTTATAATTATTTTATCAAATATTTTCCAAAATCCGTGTTTATGACATAAACTATTGGTCTGTAATAATTTTGCTAGGAAATGTCTGCTTTTTTAGGTATAGGGATTCTTTGCTGTCTTTAAAAATATTTGAGGAAAACTTTCCTGTCAAAAATAAATTCATTGAACAAGTGTTTGTTTAAAGGGGTGGCTGTTATTGTTGGCGTGAGTTTGAGGATAGTTAGTTGGGGATGAATGAACCATCACACTTTTTTTGTTTTTTAATATCCATGTGCGATTACCGTTCTATATCCTCCGATGACAGTGATGTGAATTAAAGGTAAAAGATGTTCTTTTATACATTGTGTTAGTTATTTTTTGTTATTTTGTTGCTTAATTTACTGATTTAAACCAAGTGTCTTCGATATTTGTAGCAATCTTGGAATTTACTAGAGTAGTGTTTTCTCTTGCTTTCTTAACCCTGCCTCAGGTACACTCTCTTTAAAATCACATAGTTGGTAACTACATTGGTCAAATTTTTTCACGGCTTATCTTATACTCTTATTTTAAACCTTTTTTGATTAGACTCTAGGTATCTGTTTGATTATATTTGCGTGCATACATCTTCAAGGGTATCGGCTGACACATATAACTTTCATGCAAACAAGATTTTTTTTAAAACTTTTTAATTAGATATAATTATCCATTTAGATAATTTAAGAAAACGTCTCTCAAAAAATCATCTCTCTAGAATATATATAATTGCAAACTAACATAAGTCGTATTTCAAAGAAAACTTTCATTGTACTTCAGAAAACAAAAAATGTGGTAGAATATAGATTTTGATAAACCTTCGCATGTTAAAGCGACGCTATAGTCATGTTGAGAATTTAAATGAAAGCGGAACAATAATTTTTTTTTATATAAAAAATGAAATATTTCTATCTACATATGCAAAATATGCGTATTCATTTGATATTAGTATTTTATATATATATATTATTATATATATTATATTATTATAGTATATACTGTATATTTATTTATGATATATATATTATATACTTATATATATATTATATATAGTGTATATATATATTTATTCTGTTATATTTATACATATATATATATATATATATTATGTATATTATTTATATATTTATATATATATTATATATATTTACTATATAGGTTATTATATTATATATATTTATCTATATTATATTAATTATTATTGTTATTTGCTTTTATTATTATATATTATTATATATATTAATATATATTTATATACTATAGTATATATATATATTTTATAATTTATATATCTTTATTATATTATTATATTATATTATATGTTATTATATATTATTATTATTATTATTTTATATATATATATAATGGTATCTTCTCTTACCTGTCGTGAAATGTGAAGGTGAACCAATTATAACCTTGCCTACATCTGTTTTCTTCTGATTGGTGTATAGAGAATAGTTTTTTTCTAGTTACAAACCGCCTAAAGAAACGCCACTTGGTGGTTATCGTTGCGCTTGGTTAAATAGAGGCTTGCATTCACTATAAGAAGATTGGGAGTCACATACATATCAGCTTTATCGCCAGATTTCGCAGGCTAATTAGCAATGTTCATCCTATAGAGACAGCCTTCCGCTGTAGGCATAGATGTGTGATCTATAGTTTATATTTTCACCATTCATCATTAGTGTGAGGTGCAGTTGGTTATAAAGCTATCATCAAATCGGAGATTTCTAAGAAAAAATTGAAACATCTCTCTCCCATTGTTGCCCTGAAAAAAAAGGTGCCCCATATCACAACTAAATAATTTCCTCCGGTGGTTTACATGATGTCAGGAGAGCACATTAGGGTGGAGTTGATTGGGGAATGGTGAGTATATTCCATTGTAGAGGTAGAACACTGTAGTATTGATGAAGTAGATAGACAAGGTTGTGGTGTTGCTAATGTCGTAGTTGACAAATTTGAAGTTCAAGAGGGGACACAAGGTGGAAGTTACAGATGGATTTAGTTTTCAGATTTTGAGATTTAGGTGTTTCTGATAAGGCAGTCGACACATTTTTATTTGAAGGGGTTGCAGGATCAAGCAACCTATGAAGTGACGAGGTACTTGCACAATCTTTTTCGTCATCAATCTCACATATTTCTAATCTTTTCTTGGAGTAAGACTAACTTTCTTTTCTTTTGTTCATAGCATATTTTCAAAACATTCCGCTATTTTACTAACAAATCCATCACTCTCTACAGAGGTCATATTCCACTCATCCTCACTTTTCACTGTCTGAGGATTCAAAAAGAGAATTTCTTCCAAATATGAATATATATATATATATATTATATATATTATATATATATATATATATATATATATATATATTATATATATTATACTAATATAATATATATATATATATATATATATTATATATAGCTGTGCTGAGCGCCGGAATTTTGGGCACCGCCAACCGCATTAGAGTAATGGTCATCCACGCATCACAAAGCAACTCGAGTAGCTCACCAGCCACGTACCTCAAAAATTATTTTTGTCAGTCCGCATTACCTTCATTAAGTTCTTTTACGTAACTCTACTGCAAAAATTATTTTGTCTCCGCATGTACCTCTATGGTTTCGATGCGCATTGCGTTTTCGCACGGCACGCACGCACCTTCTATAAATTTTAAAATCGCAGCTCAGCCGGGTAAAAAAATATGTACTGCACTCGCACGCAACCGTAATCCGCATCAAAATAAGCGAAGCGCACCACGCACCTCACCGCACCGCACCGCAAACAGTGCGTCGACCAACACTATAAACTGCACTACACTAAACAGACATAAAGGGTATTCGTCGGTAATATATACCACAGAGAAAAAGCATAACCGGTACACGTTGGTCATATATATACCACATATAAAAACATAAACGGAACAAGTTGGAAAATTCTACCACAAACTTCCCACCTCGGAGCACACCGTGAAGCTAAGGGGGATTTTATATGACAGCAATATCTATTACCCCTAACTCCCCAATTTCACCCCATATCTCTAGACGTAATGATTTTAGAAGGAAAAAATAAAAAAAATTATCTAGGCGTTGGTAATTTTGACCCTCGGGTACCTGAGCAGGGTTAAGAACTGCCTTTAATTGTTTATCATATATGTTATACACTTGGAATGGTATAGTTTTGTTTTTATAGTTTTTAGAGTTTATAATTTTGGTTGATAGAGTTTATCAGAGCTGGTGTTAGCCATGAGTTTTGAATTCTTTTAAAGTCAAGTTTTTTCGTTTTAATTGGGAATGACTCGTCGTAGCATTTATTTAATATGTTAACGAAAGAGTTGAATTTTACATCGACGTCAATGTTCTCGCTGTATGTTAATAAAAAGTAAATTTCATTAATTTTGTTTGTGTATTTCTGCCTCTGATATTCACCATCTAGTCTGTATTTTATGGTGGTGAAATTTTGAGTTTTATTTATGGCAAATTTTGCAAGACATGGAAAGTGATCGGACATATCACTCTTTATTATGGTTTTAACATTTCAGTTTCAGGTTTCAGGTCTTTAACGTTTTCAATCATTATTATTATTATTATTATTATTATTATTATTATTATTATTATTATTATTATTATTATTATTATTATTATTATTATTATTATTATTATTATTATTATTATTATTATTATTATTATTATTATTATTATTCTAATAACATTGTTAATATTTTATTCAAAATAAATATGTGTTTTCCTGTTACTTAAAATGAAATTAAATTAAATAAAATGTTCATTGATAAAGAATTTAGTTTACCCCACATGAACGAAATTTCTACTACTTATTTAAGGTACAGGAAAAATCACTCAAGGCAATCAGAATGCTGTCCCAAAGCGTGGTTGAAGTCGCGAAAACGGACTGGAAAACATCGAAAACTTCCCCAGATGGAGAAGGCAAGATATTTCCGTGGGAAAAGTGGGAGTCTCCGTAGACGGGGCAACATTGAGCAGAACTCATACACTGAAGGACTTTGCTACTTTCACAGCAAATTTTCTTTATCATGCTTACAGATATGAGGGTCCTCTGTGTAAACTGTAAGCTCTTATTTCCACCACTACCCCCAATTTCACGACGCGACAAGCTGCTCCAACGCCATCGAGGGGAAGGAAATGAATGAAGGGGTCTATCAAATTATTTACGTAAGAATGAAAGCGTATAAACCCAAGGCGTCATTTAGCCCTTACGTTGAGGTATGTTCAATTAACAATAATTATGTATCGAGTCTGAATCTTAAAGAAATTGACTCTAGATATTATGTAAATCACAAAAAATAGTTTAAATGTTTTTAAAAATAACTATCCAAAATTTTTTTTTTTTATAAAAAAAATATGCTTCTAAGATTGGAGAGAGAGAAGGGAGGAACAGGTTTTGCTAAAAGGAAATTTAAAAATGAAAATCGTTTTGTAAATGTGGGTAATAATAATAATAATAATAATAATAATAATAATAATAATAATAATAATAATAATAATAATAATAATAATAATAATAATAATAATAATAATAATAATAATAATAATAATAATAATAATAATAATAATAGCTGTTTCTTCTAATATTATGTGAAATAAATTTAAAATTACTTGAAAAAAAAAATCATATTACGTTTTGTTGACTAAATTTTGTGATTGCTTCTCATTGCTTTTCGTTTTCTAATAAAAAAAAGAAAATTGTTTCCACAAAACTTTTGATTGATCAGAATTTTCTTTTTAACAAGTGAATGACTTTCATTATATTAGCATATTCTCAGCGAAATAGGAGAATTTTTTTTTTTTATATATAAAATAATGAAATTTTTTATTTATTTATTTATTTATTTTATTTATTTAAATATTTGTTTCGTAATTTATTTATTTATTTAAAAATATTGCTTTTGAAATGAGAAAATCATTTTGGGAAAGTGTTGTTCCTAATTGTTAAAATCCCCTATGAAGACTACAGAATGGGGTTAGCTGTTGTTCAGAAGATTAATGTCATTTGACTCCGAAAAGGATGCTCTTATCTACATAACTAACAAGTCTTTCATTTTTTTAGTTCACTGCCTTCCATACGTTATATGTAAACATTTAGAAGTTTTTACAGTTTTCAATATTTTTAATAATTTATACAGAACTCCCTCTCTTACTATGTAAGCCCTATTTGCAAAATGAGAGTTTTAACAGTTTCAATAAACCCTATTAAATAAGTTGTAATCATCTTCTAAATACACTCTGTTAAAAACGTTTTAAGAGTAACATATAACTATATATATATATATATATATATATATATATATATATATATATATATATATATATATATATATATATATATATAAGAAAAATGAATGTTTTGTTTTAAGTGCAAACTTTAATTAACGAATTTAATAAAAAAGTTTATAGAGCATATGTAAATTTATACATCTAAAAAATAAATTTGTCAAATATGTGTCAATGACTCACTTAGTTTGCATACCTAAGAAGACTTAATCAATTTATTTTACATACTGAATGAAAGGAAATAGAAATAAACAATGTATCTCAAATAATAAATAAATAATAATAATAATAATAATAATAATAATAATAATAATAATAATAATAATAATAATAATAATAATAATAATAATAATATAATTATTATTGTTAGCCTTAACTGAAAAAGTTATGTAAATTCTTTCTGCCAGGCTAGTGAAATATTGCGATTAATCAATATAATAATATATCATGTCATTATTGCATTATTATTATGTATTATTATTATTACTATTATTATTATTATTATTATTATTATATTCAAAACTCTTTAGAAACTAAGGTAAAATCAACTGAGTTAATCTTACGTTATGAATATATCATCGTAGAAGGTAAAATAAAAATCTATTTTCCCTCCAAATTGATTAATTTTATCTGATTTTGAACCGAGAAAATTTAATATATTACCATCAAACATCACTAAATATTGCGCGGCAGATATACTTTAGAAGAGCGAAAAGACTTTTTAAAAGAAGCTCTACAAATTTTTTATAATTATATAATGAAATATAATTAAATTGAGCAATTAATGAACTATTTATAATTTTTATATAAGGAATAATCATTGATTTATATATCAATTAATTTCGTAAGGCATTGTAAGTTTTTAAAATTGTTTTTATTTAAATGGTAATAAGCGCTATCTAAAGTATAGCAATTGTGTAATTTTAAATTCTTTATCAATGAATGTTTTATTAAATTTAATTTATTTTCAAAAGTAGGTGAAAAACATAATTATTTTTAATATTTATTTTCAATTTTTAATATATTTATTTTGCAAATTATTTCTTTTCATGTGTACAAAGTGACACCTGATTTGTATTGTTCTTGACGGGTTATTCTAATTTAGTTCTGGTTTTTTATTTTTCTTTCCGCGGGTTTTCCTCTTTAGTACGTTCTTTAATTTTAAATTCCATTCTTCCTAATTAAATTATTCAATATTCTTACCGATTAATTTAGGAAGAAGGGTTTTAAAGAGGTTTAAGTTTTATATCTTAATTTTTCTTCTTTTTTTTCCAATTTTTTTTTTTTTTTTTTTTCATGAAAATTTCTCCTATTGGCACATATAGCCTGATAAGAAACTAGTTTTTTTCTTCCCTTTTTTCTACCGGAGCTTCTAATTTAGAACCCACTTGTGCTGGACTCTAAGTGCGTTTTTGCTTTCCATTTTTGTTGACCGGCATTTCTTTCACGCGCATGGTTTTTGGAACATTTTACGAACAAAAAGATTAATTTGTTTCCGGTTACTGCCAAAAAAAAAAAAACACTTCATAAAAAAAAAAAAAACACGTTCTATTTTTTAAAAATTTTTGCCATTGACTGGGTTTTTCCAAAAAACATTTTTTTGGAAAAAATTAATTTTCTTTGCAAAAACACACCGTTCTTTGGCTTTCCTTTGGTTATTTTTTATAAATAAGAAAAGATACCAATTTCAACTTTCTTTCGGGCGAAATTTATTTGATTTCCCAGATATTTGGCAACGAATTGGTTTTCACCGGGTATTTTTAAGGGGGAATTTCTTTTGTCGATTTTAATTTTTTTCCAAGGGGGGGGGGGGGGGACGAAACGAAAGTAACAGTTAGGAAAAAAAAAATATTCGTAAAACATACTTTTTCAGGGAAATTTTAAAAAAACAAAGGACCCACTTTTTTAAAGGGGACCCAAAAGAGGGCAAACACAAGCCCCTTCTTTTTTAACCCCCACGTTTCAAATTCTAAAAAACGCTTAGACTTTTTATGTGAGTTTAAAAAATCTTTTTAACAATTTCAAGAGAAGAGCAACATGCTCTTTAAAATAAATACTCTGTAACCTCGTGCCAAACCCAAAAAAACCCCCAACAAAAAAGTTTCTTCAAAAGAGATTTTTAACAACAGGAGCATTTTTTTTCAAAAACTGTAAACTCCATTTAGATGATTTAGGAGTTTCTTCAGTATGTTTTGGGGGTAATTGAAACGAAAAAAATAGATTACAAACGGGACTATGATTCCCAACCATTTTTGAGGAAAAAAAATTTTAAAAAATCAAGGAAGGGATTTTTTTTCCTTTTAACACGTTTATATTATTTTTCATCTATTTAACATTGTTATCATAAACTTAATTTAATACTTTTAATTATTATATAATAATTTTATTTTTTTATTATATATCATTTTATTTTTTTATTTTATTATTAATTATAATATTAATACACTATATATCATTTATATATTTTAAAAGTATTATGGATTTTGTTATATGGATTAATGGATTATTTTTATATAGATTTTTTTTATAATAAGATAGTATTATTCTTATTTACCCGAGGCGGGGGGGCATTTTTTTTATTACAATGTTTAAAAAAAACTTTGTTTCCTTGTTTAACGAAGATTTCGGGAAACGGAGGAAATATGATATTAATCTTAAATTTTTTTTCAAGTTTTCTTGAGGCTTATCGGATTAGTTGTTTTCAAAAAAAGAGCATTCTATTTTTTTTATCGGTTCCAGCTTCTTTTCCGTCCAAGTAACCGTTCGGTAGCTTTTGACTTTTTTTTTTTTTTTCCTAGGACCTAAAAACCTTTTTTCGATGGGGTTTAAAGTTTGGTTCAGGGGGCCGAGGAAAACTTTGCCCGCGCGTATTTGCTTCTTACTCTTCGCGGGGAATTTGTGGGGGAATTCTGGAGGAAATTTGGAAAAAAGACAGGGTGTTAGTTATTTTTGGAAAAAGACGAAAAACGCGGGAAAAAGGAATAAAACTGGGGGGGGGACTTTTGTGTAAAAGACCCTTTGGGGGGACACAGTGGGGGGGGGGGGGGGGGACGATTTAAATCCTTTTTTTAAATTGGAAGGTTCTGTATTGTAAGGCCTTTTCCCTTTTATCATCTTTTATCCATGGTTTAAGGAAATTCTTACCTTTTTACGGATAACGGGTAATATCAAAATTATCATAATTGAACACCTATTTTTATTTTTTTTATTTTATACTTTTTATATTATTTACTTTATTAATTATTTTGATAATTATATTTTTATATAGTGATTTTCTTTATGTTGAATTATGTTATTCATTATGTTAAATTCATTCATTAACTGATTATATGTATTAATTTTTTCCCCCCCCACGGCGGTTTTTATTTAGTATGTTTTTATTTGAAATTTTGATCTGTTGTTTCAGCTTGTTTATAATTCGTTGTTTTTTTTTTCGTTTTTTTTTTTTGTTTGGGGGTTTTGTTTTTTTCAAAGGATTTTTTTTTCATTTTTTGTTCTTTTTCCCTTGGTTTTAAACATTTTTATTTTGGGAATATTAGGGGGGACCTTCCTTTTGATTACTTTACCAATATTAATTTTAGTTTTTTTTCCAGGTTAGTTCTTTGTTAATAGGCCTTTTAATTACGCTTCTTTGGTTAAACATTTTTGTTTTTGGCTCGGCTGTTCCGAATGTTTTCTGAAAGGGGCCGTTTATTCCATCAATTTTTGTTGGAACCTTTCTATGTGCATATTGAGTTCTAAGGGAAACTTTTTTTTTTACTTTTGCAGGACAAATTTGTTATTTTCACTTTTTTACTTTATCTTTACTGTTTTCTTGACAAAAATTATATTTTAATCTTAAGATTTACGGGGGGGGGGGGGGGGAACTTGTTTTTTATTTCGCTCTGAGTCTTTCTTTTTCGTTTTTTACCGATATTTTTTTCCAAAACTCCAAAAAAACTTAAAAACGCACCATTTAGGGGCTGTTTTCCTTCCTTCACCACTTTTTTCTTATTTTCCCCAACTTTTTGGGTTTTAACGAATTTTTTATATTTTTTACACCCATAGCCCTTTTTGTTTTAATTTTTCCCACGGGAAGCTTGTTTTTTTGTAATCTTCTTTTTTTAACTTATTTAAAATTTTTCGTAAAAAAAAACCAATACCCCCCCTTTTTAGAACATGGTTTTTATGATTCGGGTTTTATTAACATTTTTTTGAGCCTTTGGTTTATTTTTTGCCTTTACGGATAGGGTTGTCTTTTTTGACCAATTGTCCATTACCCCCCCCCCCCACCCCTTTGTTTTATTTCATTTTTTTTTTTTCTGTTTGGAGAAAGATTTTCCCTTTCCTTTATTATTTCTAGAATTACCGTGGGAAAGGGGAAAATGAGGGGTTAAGGGGGACGTTTTTGAAAGTTAATTTGTTGATTATCTGATAACCATCGCAGGGTCATAGGTCTCTGAAAATTTTTTAATCTCCCAATAGAAAACGAAAAGGCGAGGAGGCGGTTCATTTAATTAGAAAAAACTTCTTTTCTTTTTTTTGTTTATAATTATTTCTCATTTTAGTTTTGCATTTGAGTTATAGGTTGATCTTACCGTTTTTAAATTTTTTTCTTTTTACTGGGGAAAAAAACCCTATTTACCTTCAAGGCTTTAACCCCAAAACCAATTTTTCATACGTACAAAAAAAACGGAATTGTTTTTTAGGGTTTTTCTTTTTGTTTACCATTTTGCTGATTAAAGATTTTAAATTTTAAATAAAAATTCTGTTTAACATATAAAAAAAAAGCGAAAGAAAAATTATTAATTGCCAATCTTGGAACAAATGGTCGAAAAAAACCAAATGTCCCAGTTTGTATATTAGTTAAGTTGAATTCGTTATAAATTTATTGGTTGTTTTATTAAAAATTTTTTACCCAACTTGTTGAAAGTTTTACTGACGGGAAATTACCTTTTCCCAGCAACTGAGTAACGTTAACGGAACAACTTTTTTTTAAATTGTTTGATTAAACGAATTTTATTTTTCTTTCTTTTGGGCCATTTTTTGAACGAAAGGAAAGCCCAAAATTTTCCTATTAGGAAAGCCCCAACGGGGGATTTATATGCTGAAGACATGGGGGGTTGGTTGATTTTTCGGAGAATTATTTTTTTATTCCTTATTTAGCTTATTTCAAAAGGAAATTAGGGACGGCTTTGAGCGGGAGACTTATTATTTCAGACGGGAATGCAAACAGTTTCCAAACTTCATCCCATGATTTCTTTACTTTGCGCCAGAAATTTTGTTATTAAATATATATTAATAATATTTCGATATTTTAATATTTTATACTCGGTTTTACCAAAGACAAATCTTCCATCTTTAATGGATTTATTTATTATAGGTGTTTGTTGATGTTACTGATTTATTATATATATTATATTTATCATTTATTAATATTATTAATATTTTCAATTTATATAAAAATCATTTATATAGTATACTACATAATAATATTTTATTACTGAATTATATTTTATAAATTTATTAATATATATATATATATGATTTTTTATTATTATTAGATTTATTATCATATATTATATATATTATCATTTAACTTGTTTTATTTAACAAATTACGTTAAAGATTTTTATCTGTTATACGCTCAGGAACCCATTTGTATATTTTCGTTTAAAAATATATATTTATATTCATTTTATTTATATTATAATGATTATTATATATAGATATATTATTTTATATTTGTTATATTATAATATTATTTAATTCATAAAGAAAAAATATAAGCTTTATATTTTATTTAATACTATGATTTTTACTATTTATATATATTTTAATATTAGTTTAGTTATCATAATTTTAATTTTATTTTTATTTTCTTTATTATCTTTATAATTTTTCGAAATATTTTTTTCCAGTAAAATTTATTTTTTTTTTAAAATCTTGTATCTATTATGGCA